>WOGO01003121.1:0-13842 GCA_015342085.1 Leptinotarsa defecta | reverse complement strand
CAACCCCCACCTCCCCATTCTCAAATTATGTCATCACAGCCATTCATGGGCCCCCGTTATCCAGCAGGACCTCGACCTGGTGTAAGAATACCCCAGATTGGGAGTGACTTTAATGGTGTATGTATAACATAATTTTATAAATAATTTTTTTTTTCTCAATTTCCTCGAGTATTTTATAATGAAACGAAACACATTTTTGAATATTCTTTCATTCTAGTAATGAATATTCATTCATTCACAACAATGGTAATTCAGAAATTTAATCAATATATTCAAAATATGAGCGTACTGCTGTAAATTAAAATATACCAATGTTAATCTCATTGTCCATTTCAAGCCACCAGGACAACCCTTGATGGGCAACAATATGGACCCTACGAGACAAGGTAAATAGTATTTTTATATCCAAGTATTGAATTTGACCGATTTTTATTTTTATTTTTGATTCTACAAAGTTTGCAGCCACAGAGTCATTAGTAATATTTCAGAAAACACTATATTTCAGCTTTTAGTAAAATTGATCATAAAATTTTTATTTAGAAATTTCACAATTCAGTTTTGCAAAACATCTGTCTAGAAGATAGTACGAGGGTCATTTTTTAAGTAACAACCAGTCGTGGATCGTATTTGTGCATATTTTCACGTAACTTCCTTTGAAGTTCGGCCAGTCTCTGTAAGTCCTTCGCTATTCTGTGAGTAAGTTTGACATCTCTATGAGTGTTAGATGTTTGGTGGTACTGCTTTGTTTGTCACCATGTCAATACGTAGTCTCACCGATTGTGAAATTCTTCTATTATTCGGTTTTTAAATGCAAAAGTTGTCCTGCTGAAATTCACATTGCAATAATGCAATGGAGGAAGGACAATGTTTCGTGATGGAGAACGATCCGAACAGCCTACTGTTGCGGCAAAAACAAAGACGCGATTGGATAGGTTTCATAACCTGGATGATCTACCATATAGCCCTGACTCAGCACCATCAGACGAAACAGTTAGTAACTCGTGTCACGACATGACAAATGTTCAAATGTTAAGGGTGGCTGAAGAAAAGTAAAAAAAATCATATTTAAGTTTTTGATACAATTTACATTCATGAATAAAAGTTTCGTTTATTCCATTACAAAACGGTTTTTAATCAATAAATGACCCTCATCAAAAGGTCAACAAGACATCACAAACAGAAGATCGCTTAGGCATAATTATTGCTGTTTACTTTTTAAGTGTTTAGAAGATAAAGTTCTTATGTTATATATGAATGAAAATCAATTATTTCAGCTGTTTTTTGTAATTTCATTAGAGGGTTTGTTACATAGTGTTTTGTAATTTTGAAGTTCTAGAAATATCTTCCAAGCTCCTCTTGAATAATTTTGTAGTATATAGAGATGTAATGTTCTTGTTTTATCCTGACTGAGGATAGAGCAGAATTTGTTTTGTATTTGTAACATTTTCAACCACTACTAGAGGCCTTCAGATACTACTTAAAGAATTTAGAAATCCTAAACACCACAAGTAAATATGGCTCTTTGGCTGTGGTTGTAAAAATAGCAAACATTAATCGATTAATAATATTAATTCAAATTAATATTGATATAACAAAAATGATTTGCACAAAAGCATGAAGCGGTTTCATGATGTACTGCCCTAAACTAAACTGGGATATCTTTTTCATTTCTAGTAATTACTGAAACTATTGGAATCATTGGAAAATAGCTACTTTTCCAATGGTTTACATTATTTCATTATATCCCTGTTTAATTTTGAGCAGTGTATGCCTCATGTAATGCATCTATTTCTGTCTCCAGGTGAAGGCGGAGAGTTTGTAGGTTGGCAAGGTAGGCAAATGCGCTCCTTCACCATCACATTTCCATAATCATTATACACTTCTTCTGCTTGCTTTGCTTTTAATTTACCATAAATGAGTTTCATGCAATCAATTTTTTTTCTTTCTCTCTCAAACCATGACATTGCACATCATTCTCAAAACACTGCACAGCTTAATTTCTACTTTGAGTCAATTGTATTTGCAAGGTATTTATTTTTGAGATATCAGTAATAGGTTGCATAACTTACCATTTCTCAGTGTTACTTTGGACACGATCAATTCTTTGATTAATGTTGTAAATAATCTGTTCCAAATAATGCTAAACTACAATTGAAGTTACATTTCCAGAGAGGTCATTCAGATGTGGAGATTAGTTACTTTTTGTAAATCCTCATCTCAAAAATAAATTCACAAATCATTTTCTTTAAATTCAAAGTTGTAGTAATTTTTTTCTTCAAATCAAGTGTAGATGAAATTTCTGAAAAGATTCATTCTTCATAAAAATCATTGGTGCTAGCATGCGGTGTCGTTGGTGCTGTGCATACAATAGATTAAGACAAATTTCCAAATATGATTATATCTTTCATATTAGGCCCTCCTGCAGCTATGAATAGAATGAACCCACCAAGGGGGCCTTCTATGGCCCCCTTGGGTCCTGGAAACTATGGTCCTGGACTACGCGGTCCACCACCAAATAGCAGCCTAGGTCCTGGTGGCCCAATGCCTCCTATGACGATGACAGGGCCTGGAGGACGGCCTCAGTGGCAACCCAATACGTCAACGGTAAGTATTCAGTGATCATGACAAAGAGCTCTAGATGTTGTATTCAATAATAATAGTACTTGAACTACTGTTAGGTCTATGCACTCTTTCTGTAACTGATACACTTATAAATCAACCGATTTTATTCAACAACAATAAAGTTAAAGTTGAAACATTACTACTTATATTGTCCAGATAGAATTCAGTCTTTCTCAGTAAAAGACTGTATCACAGTTTTTGCTGAGTGTTTGAAGATGTTGTTCAATTTGACATTGGGAATGAAGGCATTTACAGATTTGTGGAAACAAGCTAAAATTGTTTGTGTTTGAGTCTGGTAATGAATCTCATATTGAATTATAGTCCTATCTCTGTTTTGTTCAATTTTTCGAAGTTATTTGAAATTGTCATATAATCAAATATATCCTTCAGTTATAAAGTCCATAACTCCATCTCAACATGGTTTTATGAGTCAAATTTCTACGAAATCCAGTCTTCTTGTTATTAAGAACTCTTCAAGTTGTTGCTATCATGGATGAACAGGACGAATACCTGTCTAGCAAAGCTAGTATCATGCAAAGGGTGCCCCAAGGGTCAATTCTTGGACCCCTACTCTTCTTATTATATGTGAATGATATGTCTCATGCATTGAAACTCTTTAGTATATATCAGTTTGCTGATGACACATCGGTTGTTGTTATAGGAAATAATATGTTGGAGCTCTCAACAAAAGCTTCAACTGTCGCACAAAGCATGAGCATGAGTAAAACACGCTTGAGTTGAATGTTGGAAAAACGGGACTAATAACATTCAGTAGAAGAAATAACTTTGAAGAATCCCCACTTGTGAAACTTAACTGCAAATCGATTTCAATATCAGATCATATAAAATTCCTGGGCGTTGCACTAGATCCAACCCTCAGATGGGATTCACACATAAACATCTTGAATAGTAGGCTGGACTTCATCTGCGGAGTTATACGATATCTACGGGACCAAGTATCAAGTCACTAGGATTGAGTCGTAATACTTCATGTAGGACATACTCTTCTGAACTAGACATCTTGACAGTGTCTTCACTGTATTTCCTGGGCCTTGTCTACTTTGTTAAGAAATATCCTAGAAATGTTGATCAATATTCTACCAATAAGAACCTCGACACTAGACATCGAAATGAGCTGTCACTTACCATAAATCAACTTATTATGAGAAAGGCACACACTACCAAGCAATCAAAGCATACACCTCACTATCTCAAGTACTGAAAGATACCAAAGACCTGAAGAGGTTCAGGAGTTCTGTCATGAGTTACTTGAAGCAGAAACGCTATTATTCTTTTAATTGTTGGATGTAATAACGTGTATTAGTTTTAGATACTCTTTCAATTGTGCTTCTCAGATTTTTAAATTCAGCTGTATACTTAAATTATTGTCTTTGTATTAGAATACTGTTTTAACATTTTAAGATTTGCACTTTACCTCAATATTTGAATAGTTTCATCCCCCTCGATTTGCAGACATTGTAAATACATTTTAACCTGCTTTTTTAAACCTGTACCTGACGTTTGCTGTGTCCTTTGATGATCGTTCTGCAATAAAAGCATTATTATTATAATTATTATAATTTAGTTCAAGAGAAGTCTAGGGAGTAGATCTCGACATCACCAGTGAAACGAGCTATGGTGTCAGCGAATGTTCCTGCAATTCCTGAAAAAAATGCCAAAATCAACTATCTGTTCCATCCAGTAGCAGTTGAAACTGTTGGTTTTTATGGCCCGGAGTCTCTGTTATTCGTTCATAAACTCAGAAGGGGAATAGGCCAAGCAACGAGAAGAAGTACAATAACTTTAATGGAGTAATGAAAACATCAAAGTATTCAATAAAACAAAATTATCAAAAATGGTACAATGCATACTTTGGAAATTAGTAACACGAGAAACAAAATCTCAATTCAAAGACCTACAATGAATTATTCAAATTTTCAGAAAAATGAGAGAAATTTCTTCGAAAGGAATCAAAAATTTTTATAGAAATATTTCAAGTAAAACAAAAGCAATATTTCTAAAACGTTCTATAAATCAAAATTTTGAGAAAATATATCAAATTTCTTCACCAAAAAAACTGAAAAGAAGAAGATATTGAAAAATTAGGCACTTTCTATCTCTAAATTTGAATATTGTATGTGAGATACCGTCGATATTTTTCATTCGTTTGAAAGACCTATTGATGCCATTATGTGTGAGAAATATAACATCATTCAACTGTCCGCCTCAGCTTTTATGGGTTGAGCGCATCCAATTTTCATGACTCCGGCGCATAAATCAGGCTGAATTTGACCGATGATGTGGGTTATGTCGAGATCATTGTGGTTTGTGGCTCATTTGCATAGATCTGCGACTTAAAAGAACCTCACAAGAAAAAGTCTAACGGGATCAAATCGCATGATCTGGGTGGCCAGTTCACATCACCTACATGTAAGATGACCATGCCCTTCAATTGCTCTGCAGAATATTCAATGTGCGATGAGCTATGTGGGATGTAGCGCCGTCCTGTTTTGATCAGATGTCATTGGTGTCCAGATCACCCAATTCAGGCCAAAAAAAGTTGGTTATCATAGACCTAAAGTGCTTGAAGTTGACAGTGGTGGTTTGACCAATGTCGTTCTCAAAGAAGTATGGACTGGAAACGCCACCAGCAGAAAATCCACATCAAACAGTGACGTTTTTGAGATGCATTGGACGATCTTGGATCTCATGTGGATCACTGAAAATGATAAAAGACAAAGCAATTCAAAGTTGAAGAAGCTATTCATAAAATCCTGAATGATATTGAAAGTCAAGCTTCAGGGGTTGATAATAATATTTCAATCACAATGTTGAAATTTTGTAGCCCGTTTATAGATAAATATATTACACATATCATCAATTGTTGTTTTGAACGTTCATATTTCCCAGACTTGTGGAAAATTGCCATTGGGAAACCCATTCCCAAGAATAATGATCCAGCTAGTTATTCTGATCTCAAAATTATTAGAACACTCCCAACCATGAGTAAAATTTTTGAAAGAGTTATTTATTTACAAATTGATTAATATTTCAATACCAATAATCTGTTATCACCAACGCAATGTGGTTTTAGGCAGGGTTTTAGCACGGCTACAGCTCGTGCCGCTGTTACACAAGACATTGTTGAGGGATTTGATAGGGGAATGATTAGCACTCTGGCACTACTAGATTTTTCGGAAGCATTCGATACCATCAATCATGAGCTGATTTGCATGGAACTCAAATATTATGGTTTTGATAGTGCTGCCTTATTTCTCATCTGATCTTATTTACTTGGACGATCTCAAAAAGTTGTTGTTGAGGGTCATCACTCCTTACCTCTTGATATTCTATCAGGAGTACCACAGGGTTCCATTTTGGGACCTTCATTGTTCATCATTCATACTACTAGCATTATCTCGTTCATCAAGAAATGTAAAATAAAGGCGTATGCTGATGATTTACAATCATACATGCACTTTAAAATCGATGAGTGTGATTAAGGCACAAAATCTCTTCAACACTGATCTTGATTTGATCAATGGGCTATCAAGTGAGCATGATTTGAAAATTAATCCTAATAAATGATGATGCATTTTGGATCGCAGAAGAATCGTAAATTTGCAGAAAACAAATTTCCGTTTAGAACTAGGTTATACTATCTTGACTCCTGTCAATACATATAAAAACTTAGGGGTGATGCTTGACACTGATCTTAGATTCACTAGTCATGTTGGAAATTCAATGAAAAAAGGTCATATGACATTGAAACTGTTATACTGTAATCGTTTTATTTTGAGCCAACCTCTAAAAAGAATGTTCTGTGATAGTTTGCCATTTCAACTACTGTGACTTCATATATGGGCCATACTCATATGATTCAGATAAAAAAAAATACAAAAAGTGCAAAATTTTTGTTGCCGCCTAATTTATGGACTTCGTATGTATATGATTCAATTTCTGAAGCCTTTAATAACTCCTGCTGGCTCAATATGAAAAACTGTATGATTCATCATTTGGGTTGTTTTGTTCATAAATTGATTACCCTTTCCCATCCTCCCCTTTTGATATAAAAACTAATTCTGCGTGAAAATATTCACACAAGAAACATTAGCTATGCCACAACATCGCACCGCAGAGTTTCAGAGATCATTTCTTTTTGGTGCTGTAAAACTCTATAATTCATTGCTCAAGCAATTGTAGAGATTCAATATCAGGAAATTCAAATACGAATATAAAAATTATATCTATGATAGTTAGTAATGTCCACTTTTGCTCATTGGGCAATCGATCAATTAAATTTAATTATTTATCTACTCTCTTTAGAAGGTAACCACAAATTATTATTTTATTTGAGTTTCTCATTTCGTGGTACTATCACTGTTAATTGCTTTTGTTTTTGTATGTTCGCGTGCATTATGGAGTGGAGCTTGTTGGTTGAGCTAGAGTAGCTTTGAGCTAGACTTCGCCAAGGAGTACCAGAATCTCCGGTAACCTATTTTCATTTTCAAATGTATCTTTGTAGTGTTTTTTTATATTATCAATGAACCCGATTTATTATTATTATTATTAAATAATTTGATAGATGAAGCTGTTATCGATTGTCAAATTCCCTGTTGGAAGACCACTCATTATTGAAAAAGCAGAGGAATGATCTGTCTGAAAAATGTTGTTGGATCTATCTCTTACGAGTTTTAACTTATTTTCAATGACTAATAAATTGAACTCATACGCCCGGCATTAGAACGAGTCGAGGAAAAGGAATTCCAATATATTAATATCCATTTCAGATTAATATTTTCATTAATCACATCAGCTCGCATTTATTCATCATTACTCTGCAGATAACAACAGACGAATGCCGTTGAAATTCTATCCGTTTTTATTCTCATATAAAATCGTATAAGGCATACGAATGGTTTTCCTTTATTGTTATTTTTATTGGAGTACATACACGACGAGGGCTTGTTTTCTAATCTCGCACATAATATCTCCGAACATAACTGAAACAATTGGAAATTTGATACCCGAAGGCATCCAATAAGTTCAATATTTCACTAGTCAATGATTCATTTCGAAATGTTATATTTCTTCTATGAGGATCCCTGAATGAAACTTTCAACTCACCTCTGATATAACATTCAGCCAAAACCATTGAAATAATAGTAGAAAATCATTTTGTTACGAACAATAAAATAATACATCAAGAAAAATTAGTTAGAATACAGTCATTTTAATTTTCGAAAAGAAATAAGACCAGCGATGCCATTTTTCCTGCCACAGTTGTAATATCAAAATTAATATATTTGTATTAAAACTAATATAAATGTTCAAAACTTTATGGGACTCGTATGAGACCTTTCCACAATGAATTAACGTATAACTGTGTTCATTAAAAAAAATATATGCATGTTAATTTTTCATTAATGTATCCCTTATTCTGTAGCTAGCTTAACCAAATTACTCTGTTTGCAACTACTTTTTCCTTTTAACTGTAGCTACAACTGTTTTACAATTTTAAAAATAATTCAGTCATAAACAACTTAACCAAATTACCCTGTTCGCAACTACTTTTTCCTTATTACTGTAGCTGTTTTACAATTTTAAAAACAATTTAGTCATAAACAACCCAACCAAATTACCCTGTTTGCAATTACTTTTTCCTTATTTTATTCGAATTGAAGACGGAAGATTCGTTTTTTGGGAAAATAACGTTTCGGCTTTCTACTTCCCCTTCAAACAAAAATGTGGGAAACTTCTGACGAAAGGAAGAAAGAAAGTGACCACAATAAAAGTCCTCTATAAGATATAATATGTAGGGTGTCTCCAGAGACTCTAATAAGTTCAACACATCGCCACAACAATTAGTGATACGACTATCGTCAAACTTAAACCAGTCCGTTTCGTCTTTGATCAAGGCGTAATAGTGACCAGATTCACCATCAGAATCACAGTGAACAATGACTGCATGAAGACTTATAACAGTGGTCTGCTAGATTGAAGAGTTCATCTATTTCGAACCTTCTTAAGATTTTGGTGCTTCCGTCAGATGTTGAGTCATGTTTAAAGATCATTCGTGTTATTATTAGATTGGTTGTTAGTTTGGGGCATGTTTGGCAATACAGTTGATCATCACACGTTGAAACTTCCATTTTCAGATGATTTTACAATAAGCTTTGCACGGATTGGTTGTTAGTCAAATTAGGAAACGCTAGTTGAAGTTCCAGAAAATCACATAAGTTTTTGCTACCTCTTGAACATTCACTACAAAGTAAACAAGTGAGGATTTTTCCAGCAAAAAAAAAAACTGTACGGAATCATTGATTCTGTATTCTTTTCCACTGAAAGGGAACCAGAACCAAGAGGACTCATATTTGAGGGGCACATATGTGGAGGGCAAGAATGACCTGAGTCCATTAACCGTACTGAAAAAGAAGAAGGTGGATCAATCACTTGCGAATTAACCTTGATAGGAGACTGATGAATATCCACATATCTCGGCTTGTTTCGAAGAGATTTTAGTTCCGTACCAAAATGAGGGCAATGAGGGCATCAAAATTATGTGTAGGAAGAATAGTTTTAAGGACCAGAGCAGCATTACCACGTTGAAAAGGAATACTACTTCTTTCTATCAAAAAATAAGGTAGAAAGGTAAAATTATCATTGAATTTCCACAATACTTTTCATTCAAAGGCGTTTCGCTACAGGGTAGCTTCATAAGAGCTTCTGTTCAGTCCATTTATAGGAATTTCAAAGTATTTTTATAATTTAATTTCATTCTCATCATTCTCCTGGTCTTTTTCACTGAAGCTTTTCACTGTCTCAAAATATCGATTTTTACGAAAAATTTACTTCTACATGGAATTTTCATAGACATCTTTTAAATTCCTAACCTTTTCTAGAAATTAATACTATAGCTTGAAACTTCCACCTGTACTTTGAAGTTATGTACTTTCTGTTGATATATATTAAAAATTTTACTTTTTGGGTATTTTTCTGGGTCGGGACTCGTGATAGGTGAATTATTGATCAGACGGACACAATGTCTACAAACAATAAAATTCATCAATAACACCAACAGCGATAAAGAGAAAACAACAAAGTAACCTTATGGCGAGGAGAATCAGAATTAACATCCTGATGCCAATTTTTATTCAAAGCTGAAATATGTTGATCAAATTTCAATTTGTTATCTATGAAGGTTCCCAGGAATTTGGATTGGTTTTTATTTTCAAGAATTTACCCATCCAAGTATAAATTGTTAATATTACAGCTGAAGGTGAGTAGGTTTGTTTTTTTTTATATCAAAAGATAAGTAGTTTGCGTCACACCATTTTTTCACAACTTCTAAATCACTAGAGATAGTTTCATTCATATTATAAGTATTTTTTCTATGCCAAAGGAGCGTGGTGTCATCCGTAAAGATCGTAAAAATTCCTTGAGTTGAGAGAATACCAAGGTCATTTACATATACAAGGAAAACAATCGGGCTCAGTACTGATCCTTGTGGAGCGCCCCATAAGATATCCTAAGTGTGTGATAGTTTTTCGTTTGATCTTACTGACTGTTTTCTATCACTTAAGTAAGACCTGAACCGGTCATTACACACTCCTCTAAAGCCATACTAGTTCAACTTTTGCAAAAGAAGTTCATGATTTACACAATCAAAAGCTCTGAAGAAATCGCAGATAAGTGATAATAAAAAAGAATTAACATAAAAACCCAAGCAGATAGATATTTCGAACGCCTGCGCGATAAAAGTTAATTTTGTAATAAAATGATACATGATACAAAATAAAAATCAATAAAGGAATACAATGTTTCTGAAATAAATAGTTGTGGGAAAATCCTACGTTTGTTTTTTCACAATATCTCCCTGCCCTTCACCTACAGAAGTGATACCTTTTCCCAAAATTTTGATTTACCTTCTCGAAACCTTGGCTCCGCATTCTCTCATAGAGTTTTCCTGCCGGTGCGCTGGTACAAGGACCACGCTGTAGAAAACAATTAACGCAGTGACAATGAGCGGCCACACTTTTTTAGCCAGCCAGCCGGTGAGCATAACTCGTCGCCACTTTATAGCGGTGCGTAATAAAAGCCGGCTCCCTATATTAAATTTGAATTTTTATATTACTTAACCAATCGTCTGTGCAACGCCAAATGCCATCAGCAGGACGATATCGACCAATGGTATGCGAGGAGGAGTGGTCTCCTTCATTTGTTTGTGCATATGCTATCCACGTAGGCTCTGCTTAGCATTGCACATATCTTAAGATAAGCGCTCGCGATGCGACCTTGTTCGTCCGCAGGATCCCATGTACGTCATACTCGCGAGCCCTGGTTAACGTTTCCGTTCATAGCCTATTTAGTTCCATCGCAGAAGTAAATACGGCGAAACTGTATAATTTTGTTGATTTGCAAAACATTTGGATTTAGCTTCTACTAACCCTTCACTTCGAAGTTGACTCTGTGCCGGGGGGTTGTTTTCACCCTGGAGGTGGATGTCATCTGTTATATGCGGTTATGGATAGATTGACCAATTTCCTGGAAGTCAATATTTTTTGACTTCTAGGCGAGTGAAAATATAATTTTTCAACCGATAAATTCACGGTTTTTCGCGAATAACTCAAAAAGTATGTACGTCGGTTCTTATTCGTCAATTGCCAAAATTGAAAGATTCAACGTGTGGGAACTCGTGAATTTTCAAGGAAAACTCATAGAATTTTTTTGAAGGAATTAAATAACCTACATTTTCATTTTCACCGGAGGTTCCTAGAATCAAAACGAGTTATTACGAAAAGAGAGTTTGTCTCTATTTTCCTTCAAACCGCTCGCACAAGTTTCTCAACTTCTGAGAGTTGTCGTTCATATGGGGGCGACAGCTGATTGAAGGAGAAACAGATTTCAAACAGGGAGTGTGGCAAAGTGTGGCAAAGTAGTCAAAGTGTGGCCTTATTATGCAGTTGTAACATGTTAGTCTAGCAAAGGTTGACAAAATTGTGTAAATCTAGGGAAAAAATACTTTTTCTTACATATCTTTCTAATGGTATATTCAGCATGCTTATTCAAATTTAATAAATGATCTATAATAAATCCTGGGTACTCAATTTTATTTATAATCGTGAGTTGATTATTGAACATGCTGATATCAACGTCGTTAGTATCAAAACGTAATTGTGACTAGATATTTGAACTTTGCATAAATGCTTCCACAAAAATTCACAGGTTTCTTTCGTTTTATGACAGTGACTAGACCGAACTCTTCTGAGACGACGACTTGATTTTATCGTCTCAATCCTTCGATCTAGACGATATTGCGACGAGACTGTGACTTGTCCCAGTCATTCTTCATGAACATAGATCATCATCAATTGGCAAAAAGAGATTTTAATGGTTCTGATAAGTAAGTCATCTTATAAACCATGACAAGTAAAGGGCCTAGGACACTTCCTTGTGGTTCACTCGTTTTGATATCTGCTTGACTAGAATGATACTCTGTATCATTTATCTTCATAGACACTTTTCGTTTTCTGTTACTGAAATATGATTTCATAATTTCGAGAGCTGTTTCTCTGATAATAAAAGAGTTTCTGAAGTGAAGTATAGAATGACTGACACTGTCGAAGGCCTTATTCAAATCCAAGAATACACCGAAGGTGCACGAGCACCGCTCAAGTAAATAATGGATTCTCAGTTTTTCTTTGATTTGTTTAACAGTCAAACTTCATCTACATATAGCGAAAAGAAGGTATAAAACTAACTATGTTTTCCCTCACAGAAAATGACTTTCCTCTCGATTTCTTTCATTTTCTGTCTCTTTTGAGGTATGTACAAGTCCCCAACTACCCCATCTATTCAGAATCCATCTTCCATCCTGCCCCAATTTTCCTTTCTTCGAATCCTTTTAGTTTCTGCTGGGTGGGACTTCCACTGGATTACTTGTTTCTGTACCTCGCTGCACACCTTGCCTCCTCATCCACCACCCCAAAAGTTTGAAGAATATTAGTAAGAAGACAGCCCAGATTGTAACTATTGGCGGTGATGTGAAGAAGTAGTTTTATTTTTCTGCATGCCTGTATTAATAACTACTGTTAGGAGCATGCATCAAAAATCAGTGTTTACAATTTTGAAATACAGACAGAGATTTTTTAGACAGTATCTGTTCATACTGTTTGTGAGCGACTTACTCTTTGTCGATATCGAATTGAGAAAGCTTTGGAAATTGTACATGAACAAACTACTAGGTACTTTATTGTACTGTTTATAGGAAATCAATCCGGATTTAGAGAATACCACTCGTGTGAAACTACCCATCAATCAACAGTTTCAAAATGGAAGAATGGAATCGATAGTGATAAATTTATAGTAGCAGTGTTCCTTGATCAAGAGGGCATTTGAAACTATCGATAGACAAATATTACTTCGTAAACTGAGATATTATGGAATCGATGAAATAGCCTTGAGTTGGTTCAAAAATTATCTCAATGGCAGGTCACAAATAACTAGAGCGGGGAAATGTTTCTCAAATGAAATTTCAAACAATATAGGTGTACCTCAAGGCAGTGTCCTTGGAGCACTGCTGTTTATAATTCACCTGAATGATGTAAATTATATACAAGGTTATTATTTTTTGAATTCATTCGCAGATGACACGTTACTTGCATGCTATGGACATGACGCTGTAGAAACAGTGGAGCGCATGAATCGATTGCTGAAAAAAATTGAAATATATTTAAACGAAAATAAACTTAAAATTAATACGAATAAAATCAAATCAATAATAATTAGTAAGAAACATAAACTGGAATCAATCGACTATGAAAAGCTTCAACTCGAAGTGAAGGGAGACAAAATTGAATGGGTGTCAGAATTGAAGTATTCTGGCTTCGTGTTGGATGAATCACTAACACTCAATGCACACTGTGACTACATTTGTGAAATGATATCAAAAAAACAATTTTTTTTCTCCAGGATTTCATCAGAAGTATCCATGTTTTCGAAAATAACAATATACAGAACCATTATGCAGCCCCATTTTGATTATTGTTCCACTCTGTTTTATCTTTATGATAAAAACAATACACAGAAGTTACAGAAACTGCAAAATAGAGGTTTGAGAATCATCTTAAAATGTAATAGATGCACTCCCATTCAATGCATACTGAGTGCCCTCAAGTGGTATGATGTGGCAGATAGACTGTATTACTCAAGTATGATATT
>WOGO01003120.1:0-14767 GCA_015342085.1 Leptinotarsa defecta | reverse complement strand
AATTGTTATTTTCAGCCATTCATTTTCAATTCTTCTTTTTATTTGTTTCAGGGATTTCAAATCATTTTATATAATAGACAATGGAAGTCCGAACTAGTGAAATTCATCGGCCTATATATTGCCCCACCTACTATAACTTACTATCAAGCATATACGTGTAATCATAGACGAAAAAACTACCATCGTTCCTTTACTCGACCACCACAGAATTATATTAATAGGCAGAACTCAAGGGCACTACAACTTTCGCATTGAAATGTTCGACAAGAGCAGAAATCTCTCCGAAAAATTTTATTTCTTTACTTCAATTCCACGGTGAATTCTAACGAATGAAAAACGAATAATACACTCTAGTTAAAATAATTGTGCAATTCTTAGTCCGTCTACGTATGAAGCCGTTTCTACGTTATTTGAATTTGTGCCAAGAATAGAAGGCATTTCTCAAAAAAAACCTGTTGTGTGGATTAATGGCCTGCCTGTTGAAATTGGTAAACTCGCATATTATTTCATTCTCCATACTCTTTACACACTTCTTTCACCACAGGGGCTAGTGATTTAAACAATAAGTAGGATAATCGGAACTAATGAAATTAAGGGTTTGTAGATCAAATCAGTACCAGATGCCGGTCTAATCGAGAGCTACCCCCAATTTCATTAGTTATGATCGACGTGCTAGCACAGTCAACTTATGTTTTATCTGTTGTTAGTTAAATAGTATCATGAAAGTTTGAACATACCGGGTGTCAACAAATTTATTAGACAAGTCATAACTTCTTGAGTATCAGGTGTATCAAAATAAGATTTGGTATAGGTAAATGGTATATGTCAAGAGGAGAGTTTTCACATATTTTTCACTTTCTGTTTCACCGGAAATGGCTCCGGTTCTAAATTTTTTAATGAAACTATTTCTGAGACAATTCTGGATCAGAATGAGACATTTTCGAAAGTTTTTACGCCTATCTGATTCTTTCAGAGCCACTTTTGAAATTGCATGATCGGACATGAGGTGACATCAGAAAATTACAATCGCGGAGTGTTACTGACTAGTGTGTTAGATTTGAATAAAACAAGTTGGAAAAGTTACATTTTTGTGTCTAACTATTACTTTTCAAATAGCGACCATTTTTTGAAAAGCACTTTTCGAAAAAAGTGTTTTTTACGAATCTAACGATACTAATTGAAATATTATATGTTGGACTATTTCAAAATTCAGAATCTTTTCATGATTTGTTGCTGGGCAGAAATGGATGTTTGTATTGCCCCAAAATTTTCTCACTAAAATGGTGTAGGTTCATTGTTGCACAGAAAAAAAAGGCTTCAGTCCCTTGCCTCGACTGTATCTGTAGAGCTGGTAGACCCACAGCACTTACGCTACATGTGACTCCTTGTACATTCTCCTGAGGAGTTGTTCTCCTAGTTAATCGTTCACCCTGTCCTTTAGATTGGCAGGTATACGCCAAGACTCGCCGAATACACTAGCTTGGATAGGATAGTCCAAGGTGGTATGTTTTGCAAAGGCTTTTGGTGAGCTTTAGTTCTCCTCACTCTACTCATTTCTGCCACTGATCAGGAGTCCGACGACTCCGTCTGTAAAGCCACATTGGCTTCCCGGACAGGGCCTCTAGTCCCCTGGCCGTTCCCTATCCGCCACCTAGGGACGCGCCTAATAGGTAGCCCAACCCACGGGATACCTCGACTGTATTTCAAACGGAAATGTATGCTTTTGAATTGTGTGTGGGGAGATTGGAAGAATCCAAACCTATACACAAGTCAATAAAAATATTCTCGGACAGTCAAGCGGCGTTGAGAGCTCTTGGCTCCTACCAAGTAACGTCTGAGTTGCTACCAAATTGACAAAAACAAGTCTCCTCGATGGAAAGACTTTACAGATTGTCTCTGGTCTGGATTCCTGGCCATACTAGCCTAAAGGCAATGAGGCTGATGACTCATTTGCAAAGGAGGGCGCTGCAAGCAGCTTCATCGGACCAGAACCTTGCATTGGCATCTATCTGTCTGTCTGTTCAAAATCTGTTTTTCCGTTAAACTCTCAGAAGTTGATAAACTTGTGCGGGCTAACGACTAACAAGGTTTTACCTTTTAACGTGTAATTCCTAACACGGTTGCAGAATCATCCCAGCTTCAACCAGATAAATTCTCTGGAGAAAAATATCTGGTCGAGGCGGGAATCGGCCTTCCGATCGTGAGTCGGGCGCACTACCACCGCAGCCAATTCCACAACATCGCTTTATGCTTTGCCAAACAAACATTGAACACCTGGATGGCAATAAGATTTATGGACTTCTGGCAGAATCTTTCGGGATTGACTCACTCCAAGGGGGTTATTCACCCTTCGAAGCTTGATACCAAACAGTTGTTGGACTATAGTAGGGATGAACAGGCCTTCTCACAAGTCACTGTCATCTGAACCCTCATATGCAGACACTCGGACTGTCGGATGACAGTGTATATCGCCTCTGTTTAGAAAATATGAAACAGCAGAGAACATACTTTGGGCCTTTGTGACTGCCCCGCTGGGAAGGCACAAAGGCAGGCATGATTGTTACCTACGTGAATTTGGTTGATTTCGACCAGGTTTCTTTAAACGGTTTTTTCCAAATCTATTTGATTAAACATAGATAGTTTCTACTTTTTCAGGTTAATTAATTATTTCAAGAATTTAATTTCCCAATTATCGTTTGTTTTCCTAAAATACCCAAACAACCTAACAGTTGGGATGACTTTTGAAATGTTGTATATTATAAAATATCCATTTTGAAATTTTCATGATACCATATAGCAAACGACAGATTTATCAAAATTTCGAATTGCATGACTGTGCTTTAGTCGGTTCGATTACTACTAGCAGATTTTCGACTGAAAAAAAACAGAAGAACATATATCGAGTTGATCGACAAAACCAGGAGTAGCCGTCCTCCTACACAGCAACATTTTAGGTGGTGCCAACCGAAGGAAATTTTCCGAAACAATCCTGACTTTAACGTAATAATAATAATGTTTTGTTTCCGGTGGCGTTGCGCAGAACAACATTTTCAGTGGACCCAGACACACACATTGATTCAATTGAGCAAGCGGAACAAATGACAATCGAAGGCACTTCGAAGTGGTCGTGCAAGATAGCAATCACAGGTATTGGCAGCTGCATTCTATCGGGACGCACTTTGAAATGAGAATCTTCTACTCTTTCCGTTCACCTGCTGGTTATTTCCGAATGCTCTTCATGAACGTTTCGAATTTGGCCGTGTGGAGAGTAGTTCACTGGGGTAGACTAGTTCACAAGTTGAAAATCGTGGCAATTATTGCTATTGACACGTAGAAGAATACGAGTAAATTTTAAATCTGCAAAAGTTATGAACAATTGAGAATTCCTGCAGAAAACTACATTTATTTGATTATTCAAAAACTGCACTAACAATTGGATATTTTGCTATTGTAAATCAAAATGCGACCAAGGGCTCATTGGATTTATGATGGCACCTGAAAAATGTATGAAACTTTCAAATATACACGTTAACTTTTGCAAAAGTTATGAACAATTGAAAATTCCTGCAGAAAACCACATTTATTTGATTATTTAAAAACTGCACTGACAATTGGATATTTTGCAATTGCAAGTCAAAATGCGACCAAGGGCTCATAGAATTTATGATGGCACCTCAAAAATGTGTGAAACTTTCAAATCTACACGTTAACTTTTGCAAAAGTTATGAACAAATGAAAATTCCTGCAGAAAACTACATTGTTTCAATTATCAAAAAACTGCACTGTCAATTGACCGTTTTGCTATTATAAATCAAAATACAACCAAGGGCTCATTGGATTTATGATGGCACCTAAAAATCTGTATGAAACTTTCAAATCTACACCTGAACAGTTGCAAAAGTTATTTTTTTATTCAAAAACTGCTCTGCACTGACAATTAGACATTTAGCTGTTGTTAATCAACGAATAACGTGAACAATTGGAAATTTCTGCAATAATCCACTTTTTTGTATTGATCAAAAACTGCTCTGACAATTGGACGCCGAACACATATCCATTTATCAACAATTACCAACGTTTGTCGCCATCTTCAGGTTTATGGTAAATATTACAAACATGCCTAGTGGATAACAAACACAGGGGGGAGCATGAGCGGTCTCATTTTATTCACTATTCACTATTTTCATGGTGTACCAAAACATAATTTTACTTTTACATACTAACCCATTCACATAATTATCCAACCCAACAACAAATATTTATATTACTTGATATCAACATACAACTGCATAAAACAATACTCAATTCAATAATATAACACCAAGTATTTTTAAACTGTTATTCCATGAGGAAATGAACATTTTTCATTGGGAAAGCAATGATGACGTTTATTAATTATTTTTTTGAATAAATGAATGGAGTTGTTTGTAATGCGATTAATTTTGTATCGTAGACTTTTGAATATTTTGTACCGCAAGTGAAAAAACATTTTTGTTAAATCGATTTATTACACAGAGAATTTTGCACTATATTTTCTAATCTATTTCTAGTGGTGAATGATTATTTCGTGCACATATAACATATACAGTTTGGGTGAGTAGTACCAAAGAACAGCAATGTCAACTATCTCGTAACCCTGAAAATGGCGACAAATGTCGCCGAAACGTAGGTAATTAAATTGTATAGAAATGAATATGTGTTTGATGTTGCCAGTGAATATCTTGTAGGTGTAAAAACCAAATTATATCAAAAAACTGTTGAAGAGATATTTTTAACAAAAAGAGAAAAAATTTCTGAACTCAATTATCGTAACTTCTATTTTTAAAATTCAAAAATTTGTTAAATAATGACTCTTGGTATATGAATATATTCGAATATAACTAACATTCACATTTAAGTAATCTTTACAATAAATTTCGGATTGTGTACACAGAAGAGGTGTTCTAACTACAGTACTTGAACACTGAAGCATCGCACAAGACACAATTACGAAAAAACCTATCAGTTTAACAGTGCTTGGGAACATGTGACGGCAAAGCCTGACCTCATTTTTAACATACCATACATTACATTTTCAACATACTCATAGTCAACATACCTAATGTTGAACAAAAGCTTCTAAATTTATTCCAAGAGTTTCACTTAATAATAATAACAATTCCGTTCCACACAATGTGGAACGGAAACAAAGAATAAGAGAATAAGAAAATAATCTACTCGACAGTTCAACGATTCTAGATTTTTGTAATCAGTGTCTGAAGCTGTCTCTCGACGAAACAACTTCAATACAAGTAACTTTATAACAGTTGTTCAATACCCATGATTTCAAAAATCAAAGCGGAAACTGTTGATCAACACTTTCTTCGATATTTGGAACGTTTTAGCATTTTAAGCCATCATCAATATGATTTCCACAAGAGAAGATTAACAGGCAAACTTTGGAATAATGCACCCGAGAAGAACAAAAGGTTTTGAGCTGGTCTGCTTGTTGTTTTCCAGACCAGATCTGGCATGAGGATTCACTAATTAAACAGCTCTCTTCAAAACTGTTCATTCTTTTCCCGAATTCCAGATATATCCATATTCTCCACCCTCTAACCCTTTTTTTCAGTATACATCAATGATTTATTGAAAAATATATCCAGAATATAAAACTTCTTCTCTATATTTAGATTCATGACCATCAGGTGCTACTGCACGTCTTCAATGACAACAATAAATTTCATATCTGATGGAAATTTTGGCTTGGATTACAATAACATAGTAGAAGTCAATGAGACAAGAACCTAAGCAAAGATTTTCTCTGGGAAAATTTGGCAGCATCGGATATACCTAGAACTCACAACAAGGCACTTGCATATATTTTTTGCGAAAAATAACTCTTCATATTTGATTATCGCGTATGTAAAATATTTTTCAAATTCGACAAATTTGAAAGATGATAGAAACTACAGAAATAACATAAAACGCAACAAAATAACATTGTGACGTCAGATTGGATGTATGTGTCGGGGTCGTTGGCGTGTTGCCAAGCGTTAATACATTCAAACTTGGAATGACTTCAAAATCAAAGTAAACACATGGCGCGAGAGTCTGTGGGTTGTAACACATGGGCTGAAAAATCCTGGACCTAGAAAAAAAAGCTTTTTTTTTGTTCAATATTGACTATTAATTTACGTAGTCTCCATCAAGAACTACACAATCATCCCAGCGCCGCTCTGACATTTCAATACCACTTTTGTAGTGCGATTTATCCTTTGCCTCAAAATACGCTTAAGTTTCAGCAATATTATCTTCATTTGAGCGAAATGTCTTACCGGTAAGCATTTTTTGAGGTCTGTGGACAGCCAGTAGTCGCTGGGAGCGAAATATGGCGAATAAGGTGAATATCGGAGCTATTCGAAATTCATTTCAAATAGTTTTGTCATTGTTTTGATTAACTTGTGACACAGTGCGTTGTCTTGATGAAACAAAATGTTTTTCTTTGCAATAAGTGGTCGTTTCTTTGCAAGTTCGGACTTTCGGCTCGTGCAGTACCCAAAAGAACTTATTCCCAACGGAGTTGAAATAACGAATCCTACTCCTGTCACAAAATCGAAGGCAAGTCTGTACAAATCCGATAAAGCCGATGTTTCGTCCGAATCCAACAGCAGATTCGACAAAGTCGCTTCTGACCAGGCCGCCGTACAACCACGATTTACCCATGTGTCCTTTAAAAACACTCCAGAAGGTTTGACGAGTTTATGGTTCCTGACTGTTTTCGTACGTGCGAGTTTCCATCTACATTCACGATCGACTGTAGGACAGTAAGTTTGCAGCCAATGGGTCTGCGATTACTACTACATCAACTCAATTTTGCTTGTTCACCACTTTAGAACTTGCTGAACAGCCTGAGCAAAAACATCTCTTCGAACGTAAGAAGAAAGTCCACCCTGGTTATAGTTGGAATGTGTCGTTTTGTGAGGCAGTTTGACCACTGAACTTACAACATTAGCACGAAAGACATGAGAGTGGGTGAACATTCCAAGAACGACCAAGCTTATCATCAACACGGGCACCCACCCCATTCGGTCCGATGTGGATTTATGAAATGTGGCATAGCATATGCCCGTCAGGGAACCACTTGAAGTGTTCGTCTCCAAAAACAGATCAGAAGGGATGATTTCGTCGAAAACTAATGACCAGATCGAAACGTGGAGGTAACTAATACTCTGCGAACCTCCCGTTAACCTCATATTGCATTTGAAGTTTTTCGACTACAGCCACTGTTCCATCGAAAACACAGTTGCCAGACAAGAAGCAGTACAAGTTATTCGCCGTCGTGTACCACGAGACAAAGTGGCCAATATGGGACACTACGTAACCGATGCCTTTCACGCCGCGTCGGCTACAACTTTTGTTTAATACATTGCAGAAAGAATACGTGCTGAAGCCCCAGGGAACGCGAATTCCTTATTTGTTGTTCTACAGGGACAGCGATATGATCTGACCTAAATAACGGAGTCCTATCTCACCGGCTGGGTCGAATTTTTACGGTTTTTTGTTGGTTTCAGTGGATTTTTCATTTCTATATTCCACTATTTTTTTTATTGAATATTCATTGATTATATTTCAACATTTATTCCAGAAGAAATAAAAACAGATGAGTTATCTGTCACATGAAGTATTCTTTATATACAATATTTTGCCAGGTTTGTTGTCCCCTTGATCAAAATATGTCAGATTTGACGTGATTATATAAAATTGGTCGTGAGCTTTGATGACTGGTTATGGCAGATAATGATGCAGTCTACTTATGTCGTTAATAACCTCTGCAAAATCGTTTCGATGTGACATTGAATCTGTTGGACTATCTGCCATAATATCTCAGTGTATAACCTTCTGTTTGAAAAAACAAGTGAACAGGACCTCTATAATATCAAATAGAAAGGTTTTATGGGTATTTGGGCAAAAGTAGCGGAATTCGTATATAGCCCATATTTTCCTAACACCACAAGCAACCTTGATGGTCTGAAACATCGAAGGACTTTGTCTGTTGTCAGGGTTTGTGAATTTCACACATTTTTGTAGAGTACTTGCTCGCAATTAATTTTTGAGTAGCAATAATTAACAATTTTTTCAACTTGTGAACTTTTCTAGAGGGTGATGGTCTAAACAAAAGTATTACTGATGCGAAACACAGAAAAAATGATAATGACTCTTATATTCGATAGAATCCTCGTTAGTACTTTTGTTTATTTTGTCTGTGACGTTGAACGTAATTTTTTCGCTCCTCTTGGTGCATCGTCAATGAAATTAACAAGTCGTTTGCTTCACATTATCATATAAATGGAGGACTATATATTAGAAACAACTATTACCAAACAGTGGCTGTATTCCTGTTTTACCTGAAAAATTATGTCTTGGATCCGTCAAGTTGCCTAATTTTCAGTTCTGCTTTTTAGTTTAACTTTTCCTTCGAATATAAACAGATATATTTTCCAACAATTGAACGTGTGATTTACTTTACTGCAGTCAGTATACAGTGGAATGAAAATAATTTACTCATTCCATGAAACATTTTGCAGTGATAAAAAAACATATCCATACTGAAACCCTTTCTTAATAATATAGGAAAATCAAATTAACTTCTGAACAAGATGGAACAATTTGTTGTTATCTCTGAAAAAAAGTTATTCGAATGATTTAAAGAAGCAAAACACAGTCTTGAATAAGGAAATAAGATTGTACATTTTCCTTTGGTATACTAGTGTATGAAACTGAAAGTTGAGCAACTACTCCAAGCAAACTTCGAATTTGAAGTCAAATTTCTATATCAATATTTCATTATCCATTATATAATGCTGACTTCAGTCAAAGTATATGATATGAAAAAAGCATTATTTCAGATAAATAGAAGGTTACTTCCACAAGAATATAATCAAACCTGGATACACAGCCCGCATCAACTCTCTCTTCCGAAAAGATTAAATTTCATGGGAATGGAATGAACTTCTATATCGTCAATAAGGTGGAACTGCTGAAGCAACAAAATTGTAACAGCCTATGAAAAACTAAGTTGCTTTGAAAACAAAATTATTAAAATGTTACTTAACACACGAATAAATAGGTAACTGAACTTAAAAAACTCCAAGCAAACTTTACTGAATCGCACTTCTAGTTATGAGCGATGAAACATGAAATTCTTTGCCATATGTAACTTTAGTCACCACTAAATGAAGGAGTTTAGCAGTTGGTCCAGCAAAAAATCTGTTTGCAATCTGTTTTTCCGTTAACCAGCTGTCGCATCCCTACGAACGACAACTCTAAAAAGTCGAAACTTGTACGAGCTAAGGACCAACGAGGTTCACCTTTTGACGTGTGATTCCTAACACGGGTTGGACGATATCAAGTGAAAATCGATCGTTCAGCCTGGGGCTTGAACCAGCGACCAACATGGCGAATTATATATTTCTGAATGTTCATAATTTTTACATATTAGACCTCAAGGGAGATTTCTTTTACAAATTCAATGCGATGGGAGTTCTCAAAATAGGTACGTTATGTTACCCCTATATTGTGGGAATCTAAAAGGTCTCCAGTAGTGCACCTCAAGGATGCATGATGAAAACACTGAATTTGGGGAACCCGTCTTCCACAAATGACTCCTGGCAAAATCTACCAGAAATAGTCCATTTCAAAGCATTCATACATTCTTCTGAGTTACCAAGGAAGTCCTTGAATAATCCTTGGACTGTCAAAACACAGCTTGTTCGAAAGAACAGTAGCTTCTTTAGAAGCTGAACTTTTTGGGGTCGAATTGCAGTGGAGGATCACATAGACCCACTGTCTGTGGATCTACATATCTACCCAGCGCGACCAACTATGTATATGATATTGTTGCCCGGTTGAAGTTCTCTTCAAAGCCTTTGATGATTATTCGATGTGTGATGATTATTTCGTTGGCTGTGTATTCCAAGCTACTGGGAATTTTCTCACTCGTCTGAATTGCTACAGTTCTTCAGAGTTAGATCTTTCTCATTTCATGTAATGCTAATTGGAATTCAAATATTCATTAGGATATCTTCCTTTCTTCGGAATACAAACTTAAAAATATTATGAAGATTTAGGGGCAGAAGGTTCCCCTTTTTTCGCCGATTCCATACGAATTAATTGAAATAAAACAGTAACTACCTCCACACAGCGAAAGTTAACCCGTTTATGAAGGTAAATTTCCAATTCGAAATGTTTCAACTTTCTTAACATAACAAGAATTATTCTTCAGAGTAGTTAGATTGATTTCAGAGGAGTACTACAATGGTTTTACTCATCCTACTCTCACGTTATCTCCAATGAATCTGTTATTTTGGGGAACTAAAATCATTGAGCAAAATAGCGAATCTTTGTGATACTCCTCAATCTATTCTGACTAACAACCATATGACTTCACTCTAAATCTATCTCTCTAACCTTTCAACTTTCAATTTTGCTTAACGCACTTCCACACAAACAAAAATTTACACTAATGTTTGCAAAGTGCTGAGCTTCAAACAATATTTTTGCACAACAATTTGTGTCTACAACAAAGAGCATGTTTTGGAAAACTGAACGAATCAGTTTTTTCAGTCGCTAACCAACTTTTTGCAAAATTGACAAGTTTACTAAGAATGACCTCTTCATCTCTGAAATTCTTCATTTTGCTTGCCCGTAAAATGTAGCTACAGGCCTGTTTAGGTAGAAGAATAATAAATTTGCATCATTTATGCCGCTTACTTTGTTGACGTCGAATTAAACAATCACATTTCACAATGCAACACTTCTTGACATTCGAGAATACTCAAAACTGAGCAAAAGGATACATTAGTTAGTTTAGGTAAAGGATTTTCATTTCAGGCTTTCATCAGATACAGAAGTTGTCAATTTGTGTCGTTTTGTGGTAAGAATAATGTCAAGTTTGAGAAAAACAAGCACAATAGTTAGTGATGTGTAGGTACAATAACCGGTGAAGGTAATCTTTGGAAAAAATCGACACCAAGAAGCACATTCCTGATTTCCATTTTCGAAAAAAGCTTTCAAATATGGCAAAGGGTTTTATTATCCTTTTGCTCAAGATTTTTTTCAATTACACCACAAATTTACTCGTACCCCAATAAACACCCATAATACTTTTTAAACATTAGTATCATTCCAAAGCGAATATACTAAACATCAACATTGAAAACATAATGACATTTCTGGATTGGTTTGGGAGTAAACGTCTTGGTGGAGAATACATAGCAAAACCACCAAAATATATTTCCAAGCCCCAGGTGAATTTATTCGTTGAATATAATACTCATCTCGAGAATCTAATAGTTTCCATAATTGTAACCAAACTGAAAGTTTGAATTACTTCTCTCGAATTCGACTAAATTTCAGTTCAAACCAATTACTACCAATTATTTTTAGGGTGTTCCAACAAAACTGGTCACATTTGATACTTTTAGAGAAGGCGATTTTTGTGAGCTTCTTGAAGACCTTTCAGTTGTTTATCTTTATATGTTTTCCAAGCAGATTTTATCGGTCTTCGCCGATCAGAAAGAAATTAAACCATGAACGCGTGTTTCGTGTTAGTTCAACCTCATCAGTATGATGCAGTTAGGTCAGTGTGTTAGAATCACTTGGATCGATGTCAACCAATAAACTCGTTCGGGTCTCTAGTATACTACCAGTCAGATTTCAAAGATTTTTCAATATCTGTTCAAAAATCTGTTCAAAATCTGTTTTTTCGTTAACCAGCTATCGCATCCATACGAACGACAACCCTCAGAAGTCGAAACTTGTGCGAGCTAAGGATTAACGAGGTCTTACCTTTTAACGTGTAATTTCTAACACGTGTTGGACGATGGCAAGTGAAAATCGATCGTTCAGACTAGTGCTTGAACCACCGACCAACACGGTAGTGAGTGAACAAAGCACCCACGTCGAACCGCCTGGCTATCGACATGGTTATCCATGTCGATACTATATGAAATGCATATCCATACTATATGAAAAACCAAGCAGAATGATAAACTGTTGCACTTTTTTTCTGAATGTCAGTTTTTTCAATTTTATTGACGAAATGGACAGGTAGTGACCCTTTACAGTACGTACAGCGTGGGTACGAATAAATTCAAAAATTTACGGATGATGAATATTGAAGAATGTTGTCATATGGCATATCGCAAAATTTCAGAACTCATTCACAAAGAATTATGACTGTGGTGACAATTCAGCGGTGAAATTACTGTTGAAAACGAGTGATTCAACTCGAGCCCGTTTCGGGCGTTTTAAGAAAACTATTTTATCTGATTCAATGTGCATGTTGAAGGATTAAAAATTGGTTATTTGATGGATTAATGAATAAACAAATTTTCATGGCAATTTTTCCCCTAATTATATTTTTGTTAATCAACTTTGTTTCCTAAATTCGAACGTTATACATATACCTTAATGATTTTGGAATCTGAAACCTAGATATTTTGCTTTATCGAAGGTAATCTTTGGTAGCTTTAGAAAACACATTCCTGAATAAGCATTTGAAAATTCCTTTTCAAATATTCCTATTTTTTTCCAATTCATGGTTCATGGATTTTCATTTTCGTTGTTTAAAAAATTGTGCATTTTTCATGTAATTTTTTTAAATTTTTGCTGACGGAATGAAGAATTTTAAAATTTTTTTTTCGATTCTTCATCCGATTATTGAATGAACAAATTCCAAAACTTGATTCTTTCAATTAGTGAAAAAAAATATAATAAAAATAACCATGTATCATGTTGTACGGAAATAAAATAGGTGAAGTACATGAACATACATGATTATTCTTATTAAATTTTTCGCTAAAAGGGACAAACTGAGTATGGAAATTCATTTGTTTACAATGAATATTTTAATGAATGCGCTCACAAAATACTCAAAAGACAAAAAAGTTGTAAAAATGGTTTTCACAGGATTCAACGATAGCTTCAAAAAGTGTAAAATTGAGGTTAATTATGAAAAATTATCAAGGTTTTCATATGAATCTTCAACTTGCAGAAGACTAACAAAAAAAAAACACAGTAAAAAGAAAAATTTCAATAATATTTTTTTCACCATTTGATTATTATTTATTCTACTATCCACCAAGATCTGATTTTTTTATTGATGATATTGATGTTTGATGGGTCGAAATAACTATATGGCTGACCAAACTGCAATTATACTTTATTCGGTAACATAGGTAGTTATTAACATAGCTCAGAACGCGTGGCTAATGACCATAGATGTTGATGCCGAAGACACCGAAAAAGATTGAATTAGAGAAGATTATGTCTGTTTGAATACTACATTTGAAGATGTAGATATACATAGTGATTGCAGACACGTGTTCAACTGATACAATAAAAACATTCCACTTGAAATTTCAAGTATTTTTTCAAATCGACATTTTCACAATAATTTTCGGTTGGAACACCCTGTTCAAGCTCACGTCTTTTTCTGTTCGCACATTTCATTGAACAAATATAATCAAGACACGTATATTGAACTAAAAACGAAAATCTTTGTTTCAAAATAATAGACAGAAGGCTTCTTCCATCATCCACAAACCCACAATGTCGCATTGTCTTCCAATTCCAAAAGATTAGATTATAGGTACGCCTCATTGATTACTACGAATTCGTAATGTTCGGTTGACTGTTGAAATATTTCTTATCGAACGAATTTTCTCACTAATGTCATTGAAATCAGTGCCCCTCATTAACATCTAAGTTCCAAGTACATGGAAAAAATGCAGGTAAACAAATATATACAGTTTCTCCGAAACACAGTGCTCTAAATATTGTCGGCTGTACAAAAACAGGGTTATTCAGATGCATACAAACGGCATAATAAAATTTGAAACTAAAAAAATCTATGTATACGTCCTTTGTTCTGAGTATCATTACATATAACGTGTATTACAGGTTTTAAGTACACCGTTTCTGTCTCCTTTATGTCCGAATTTACATTTCCAAACCATTGAATCACTTTGCGAAAGCATTTTTCAACATAATGAGAGATTTTATCAATATTTCATCTCAAATGATATGTTTTAAAAAAATGTTGTATATCTATTTATACTCCATCATAAACGACAAACACGATATCAATATCAACACCAGACAGCGCTGTTTCAACTCACCCAGGTCTAATCAGTGGTACTAGGCTGAACCCTTGAACTGCCCTGAAATGAACAATCATGAAAGTAGGAGTGATCACGTCTTCTATAGAACCAATAGATGATGTCTTCGTAGGGGGCGGTGTCATAGCCCTTACTAGCAGATTACCTTCTGCAATTTTTATCTTGTTCAGCATATCTTGTTCAGCATAGACAATGCAATATACTCGTAGTCACAATTCAACGCATTCTTCTTGGTAGTAATTCGGATGACAGTGTCTTGTAAGAAGTTTTCAATTTTGGATCTTTAAAATAACCAGGTATAGACCAATCGCTTTGGTATCAGTTATATAAAAAATTATGGAAAAAATCATGAACTAGCATATCCCCAAATATTTGGAAGGCTTCAACATCTTGTGCGACCAACAATATGGCTTTCGGGAACAAAGATCAACAGGCGACCTTCTATCGTATGTCACCCATTTTTGGAATAACGCAATCGGGAAACATGAAGAGTGAAGGGTCGCGCTCGATATTTTTAAGGTCTTTGACCGTGTGTGGCATGAGGATTTGCTGGGCAAACGTCGATGCTATGGCTTGTGGAATCATATTTGTGTATGGCTCCCTAG
>WOGO01003119.1:0-14767 GCA_015342085.1 Leptinotarsa defecta | reverse complement strand
GAGGACAACTCCTCGGGAGGATGTACAATGGGTCACATGTGGCCTAAGTGCGTGGGCTTACACTCACCCTCCCTACTCTACAGATACAGATAGGTAGGTAAAGTGCTGTACGTGTGGTGGTGAATACTGTGAGTAGTGCCATTAGCAAGTTTCTAATACTCGATTCTTTACCACGGCATTTTTGAAGACAAAATTATGTCGGAAGTAAAAAAGAAGAAACGGCAGTATAGCCCGAATATATAAAATATGTATTTATTGAAAATCTCACAAATGCATCTTAGCCTATGTGCCTTCTTTGTCAAAAATAATTTTTGTATGATGCGATGAAACCCTCAAGACTCGATTTTACAATCCATTTGACTCAAGGAATGATATTGCGTAATTGACCTGTATGAATTATTTAATGCCAGCTTCAAGGTGACGACTTGAATTTGATTAAAACAAAAAATGTCATGGCTGCTTTTGTACAAGCATACTTATACAAGAATGATATTGGCAGGCGTGAGTTTCGCAATTTCCCTAATTTATTGGCAGTATCCTTCAACAACGACGACTTGCTTGTCTACTGCCAACATTTGGAGAACCTCCACAGTGCTTTCGCAGAACGATTCCAGGACATTTTGAAATTGGGAATACTAGACTGGATTTTGGATCCTTTTTCAAATTCCTCATAGAACTGATAGTGAATGAGGAAATGAAACTAAAATTCAAAAATGGATACTAAGAATATTAGCTACAAAAGCTAATCCCGCAATTGTAACCTGGATTGTGGTCCATCGTTCAACGATTTTTGATAGCATTTCCATCATCGTTTTTGTGTGAACGTGAATTTAGTGCTGTGGCAACGTTGCTAACTGAAAAGGGAAATCAGTTGCAGATTACCGAACGCGGTGACTTACGGCTGTTTTTGAGTAAATTCGAGCCTGATATTAACAAACTTGTAAAACATCATCAAATTCATCCTTCATATTAGATCAGTTTTAAAATTCAATAATAACATGAATGAAAGTTTTCCTAATATTGCAAAATGGTGTTTTACATTACCCTCATCAGAAAGTCTCATTTTCATTTGACACATATAATTTAATTATCAAAATAATGACTGCGATTGTGATTCTCAAGATGTAAAGTAAAAAAATTTGGGGGGGCGCTAGAAAATAATTAATTCTCGAAGTCGACAGTAGACAAAATAAGTTTGAGAACCTCTGGGTTATTTGATTTCGTGAGACATTTGCAATAGATCAAACAAATTCCAACCAATTACGTTGTGATGAAAAGATTTGTGAATTATGTGAATATGATCGTCATCTAAATGTTCTTCGTTATTAGGTGTCATTGGTAAAATACTGAACTTCATAAATTATCACAAATTGAATCATACTTTTCAAACTGGTTGGCGATATAACTGCCGGAATCGATTTTCAATTATTGGAAACACTTTCATATCGGTTTCGACCTATTTGCCCACTCGTCAGTGCAAGGTAATGTCTATCATCAACAGAAAGTCGATGATTTCCGATTATTGAAAATTGAATTCCTTTCAGAGCATCATTCCTCGAACTAGGCAAGCCAACAACAAACAACATTTTTGTCATCGCCCCATCTGCACGTGAACGAAGTAACCAACCGCATATTCAAAATTTGGCCAATTTCTCGTATAAGAAAAAAAACTTCAAACAAAATGTGTGGACATACTTGGAGACTGGCTGTAAATCAAATTATATCTGAAAGAACAATTCTTGCAGGCCAGTCTCAAGTTACCTACAGTGTAGGTTAATGGACTGACACCTATCAGCAAACAACAACTTCCCTGGCTAATACCACGAAGGGCGTTAGATCATATCCGATGTCAGTGCAGGATTCTTCACTGGAGTTATTCCTGTATATGCTGTTGGCGACACAACTGCCTGATTCAATTTTCAATTATTAGAACACATTTTATGTTGATGATAGACACTATCATTTGCATTGAATTGTCGTCAAACAGCCCGAAACCGATCTGCAAGTTTAATAAATTTGTACAGTTTGGACCAAAGATCCACTAGGTACCTGGATTATTTTCCAGGGTCTAAGTAGTCCCAAACTAGGTTATCATTGACTGGTTTTAGAAATTCATCAAGTCAAAATGACTCTAGATGAGGGGATTGTCTCACCCATTAATAAAATTTCAGGGCGCCACACCGTACAAAATGTTTCCTATGCATATTCTTTTCCGAAAACGCCAATTTCTCAAGACCACGTAATTTGTCCTGTAAAATATCTTTATAAATGGCTCATTCGATATGCAATAATATGCATGCGATAAATCTGATAAATGTTGCTTCCCGCGAACTTAAAACGACAAACATTATTCTTTCGCGATCGATGTTTCGGTTTGAATATCTGAATATTCAGTGTCGCTGTCGAGTGGCTTTCGATCATGATTCCAATTTGCATTTTTATTTGATGACCACTTACGGGAACCATTTCCCGTCGAGTGGAAATAGACAGGTGCTTATTGGACTATTTTCTGCAAGTGATATTTAGGGTTTGAATGTGTTTTACAATTTGTTGACGGATAAGTACGGCGGTATGTTGGACTCGATTAGTTGAATGAAGCTTTTTGAATGAAACTGGCTGATACATGATGAAAAACATATTGAAAGTTACTAATAGGTTCACTTCAATGTTTTTTCTATCACTTGAAAAAGTGTCACAGTAAACTGTATTAACAAGTCTGACTGGAAATCAGTTGGTCCTTACTAAATTTCGTATATTTTGATAATAGTAAAAAAAAGTCATTATAAGATTGAATTATGTCAGCATTCTGAAAAAATTAAAACTGCTATGTTAGGAATCACACGTTAAAAGGTAAGACCTCGTTAGTCCTTTTGTTTTGTACCTTGGGAGCTGTCTGACTTGTCCATTTAGTCCAAGTCTCCAGAAAACACTGCGTTCTCTTGGGCTTGTTGCGCTTATTCTTCCATCTTCTCATGACACCCATTCCATCACTCTCGTTCCCTGTACTAGTTTGTACAGGTTCCGTGTTGGACGTTCCTCATATTCTTCTGGGCGTAATTTTGTACGTCCATATATTGCTTGCCTCCTGTGATTCAGTGTCTCACATTGGCATAAGACGTGTAGAACTGTTTCTGTCCCTTCATTGCATAATCTGCAGCTGAGGTCTCCGTTGTATAGCCCCATTTTATTCAGATGTCCTTTAAGCGGACAATGACCGGTTAGTAACCCTGTAATTATTCTGAGCCAATCCCTACTATATTGAAGTAGTTCTTCGGTTCTTTTCTCGGACGGTTCCCTGATGAAGGTTCTACTGTGTTTGTTGCAAGGTACTTTTGTCCAGTACTCTGGTTGCTTCTTATTGGTCCGTGTCCTAATCTGGTTTCGTAACAATGATTTTGGTACCCCCAGAGCTGGTTCAGGACCTATATATGAAGTTGACGATCCGCGTCTAGCGCATTCATCAGCTTTATCATTACCTGTGATTCCTGAGTGCCCTGGCACCCAGTCCAAAGTTAATTTGTTCCTGTTTGCAAGTTCATTCAGTTCTTCATGACATTCCAAGACCAGTTTTGATATCACCTTCGGGTTTGTCAGAGCCCCTATTGCGCTCTTGCTGTCTGTAAAAATATTGATCCGCTCATTTCTTTGAGGTCTCAATTTAATAAGCCTTGCACTCTGCAAGATAACATACACTTCCGCCTGAAAGACGGATGTGCATAGTCCTATCGGATAGCTGTAGTTTAGATTTCTATCCGCTCGATATATTCCAGCTCCCGTTCTATGTTTGGTCTTCGATCCATCTGTATACTAGGTGTTTTTTCCAAACATATTTTCGGGATGACTAATGGTCTTCCACTCTTCACGGCTTATGATTTTGGCGGTGAAGTTTGTGTTAAAGGTGTACTTCGGTGTCATGTGGTCCGTGCACATATTCAATATGTGCTCCTCCACTTGTTTCGAAATTTCTGTTTGGTCCGATCTTTTGTAGTTCGGTGAATTTTCCAGTCTGAATTGGCCCATCCTGGCCTCCCTCAATATCATAAAGTGTAAAGGAGGTAGATCCAATGCAGCTGTCGGGGTAGTTCTCTTTGCTCCCGTCATTCCCAAACATACAAGTCTTTGCACCTTATCTAGTTTGTTGATAGCGGTTTCCTACTTAATCTTTGGCCACCAGACCAGAGATGCGTATGTTATCATGGGTTTAACCACCAACGTGTATAGTCGATATACCATGTCTGGTTTTAGCTCCCATGTTTTTCCATAGGTGCGTCTGGCGAGCATCAGTGCTAGCTCCGCTTTCCTCTTCATCCTGTCTAAGTGTTGGTTTGGAATCTAGAATTACTCCCAGATATTTAACCTCCCCCGACACATATAATGGTGTATCCAAGTTTCATTTACAGTAATTATTCGGTGTCAAAACTCAGATTTATTGCGCCTGAACTGCGCCAACAGAGTGTTGGAGATATTCATTTGAACACGTTTCTGGTCTAACGTGAGCAAACGCGGCACCCCACGTGCGGACAGCTTTCTTGTGCCTAAATGTTTATTTGATATGTGACAAACACGTTCTTTTAGCTTGTCCATAATCTCTGCTACCTCTCTCACTTCGATTCGGCGGTCGTCTAGCACCATTTCGTGAACTTTGGCAATGTTTTCGTCGGTAGTTGAAGTTTTTGAACGTCCCGAACGTTCATCGTCTTGTGAGGTCTCACGGCCACGTTTAATGCCTCGTGTCCACTTACAAGTAACTTGCGAAAGTTTTTTCACTTGCTGGCGTGTCTACACTGTAGTCTAATGTTTTGAAAGTTCGTTTGCTTGAGTAACGTGTACACACACTTCCAGAAAAATGTCGTCTCAGCAAGTGACTGCTACTGTTGTAACATATATTCAGTTGAGAATGGATTCAGCGAAGATCTACGTCAGGCATACATGAGAAGCTGCTCTCTGAATTGAGAACGGAAGATCCTCAGCAGTTAAAAATGTTTTAACGTATGTCTGCGGAAGATTTTGATTTTTTGCTGAATTTGGTGAAAGAAAAAGTATATAAAAAAGATACCAAAATGCGAGAAGCCATTCCACCAGAAGAGCGTTTGTCTTCAACACTTCGCTTTTTAGCGAACATTTTGAGTGTTTTTGAGCACTCAAACATATGATCGAGACGTGTGTACCAATAACATTAAAAAATTAAAAAATCACTAATAGAATGTACATAGCAGCAAAATTTAAACATTCACCCTATTTTTGAGCACACCCCGTATTGTTACTGCTCTTCTTCCATCAGGAAATACCTATTCATCATTCATGAAAATGACTATTCTCGAGAAAAATCGATTTGTCTATAATATACCAATTTTGAATCGAATAGTATTTAAATTGGAGGATTATATCATTTATTTACTTACCTATATGGTGACAACATAGTTGAACTTGGAAAATGAAACATTAATAGGCGCATGCTCTCAAGATTTGTTCTTTCCAGTGGAAATTCTGTTTACTGTCTTTCAAATATTGATGAAGTATGGAATCGAAAGTGGTTGACAATGGTGAGTTGAATCCTTAGTTTTCATTACCTCAGTATCTAAAAACGATGAAAGCGAATATAAGTATATCCTAGCATGTTTGCACAGATTTTTTTCGAACTCTTGGTAACAAAGTTTTCATCTTGGCATTGTGAAAGTGTCCTAAAAAAACCAACAACGTGAAGTTATACCTGGTAGGTCGACTACGACGGTAATGTCGTAATCTAATGATTAGATGCAATGTCCTATGTGGCTCAAAATATAACTCGTGAGTAATTTATGGAACAGATCTCAAAATATAGAAATCAAAAGCTACCTACCTTTCCAAACATATTTCTGTAACATCTATTCCCGAGGGCTGTCACCTGACCCCGCTGTCATTCAAAAATTTCATAAACGATATTGCCGATATTTTAAATATCAATAATTTGCAGGTGATTTGAAAATTTAAAGAACCATTGTGAATGTCAGTGACTGCCATGAGTTAGAGCGAGTCCTTCCTCCGTTATATTCATGGTGCCTAAGTAACCATACGATTTTGAATCTCCAGAAATCCTCATCGATAACCTTCGTGAGAATAAACATCCTTTTATATACACGGTATTTATTAAATATGCGGCGAAACATGAAGGGACGATTCCTTGGACTATTCTGAGAATATTTTGTCCTTTGATGATTTTTGATAGGACGCTTTGTTTCGAAGATACGCCGCGACGTCCAAAGCCTTCGTGAAGCAAATGAACTTCAAACGCTCAAGCCAGTCTCGATATACCTACTACACACTGACGCCTATTAGAAAACAACTATTCCCCTGGCTAATACCACGAAGGGTGTTGGATTATATCCGACAGGCGCCAATGCAGGAATCTCCACAAAAATGGTGTATTCTGCATATGCAATTGGCAATACAACTGTTTGTTTTTTGATAGGCGTGAGTCCATTGAACCTACTGTGTAGGTATATTAAGACTGGCTTGAACGTTTGGAGTTCATTTGCTTTAGATTTGTTTACTGCCAGTCTTTAAGCATACCCACTGACTAATAACAAAGCTTTCGTGTTCGTTTCAAAGTCTACATGAGAAAACCTGAAAGCTCTTTATGTCTAATATGACTACGCAGGAATATTCCTAAAAAAATGTTTTCCATCAATAACTATTGATATCTGATTTGAAAAAATATTTCATCTATTCGGACTTCCATTGTGTAATATAATATAAATTGATTTAAAATCCCTGAAAGAATCTGTGAAAAATTAAAAAGATTACCTGAAAAATAACAATTTTATCGAATAAAAAACTGAAATTACAAAGAAATAATATACAAGTAACAACCAAAAAAATAAAAGAAAATTCAACTATTTGAATTTAAAGAAATTAGAAATTATTATTAACAAGAAGTGAAAATTACAAGATTCTGAACTAAGTTACTTCACGACGTTTCGATCGTTAGAATCCACAATCGTCTTCGGGTGATACCTGGACTCATTCCTCCGAGACCTGACTATTTATAGGTCATTCGAGTGCTTTCACCTATCCCCTCATCCCTCCTTCCACTTTATTAGTTTTAGCGGGAGCTTATCGTTTGGCGGGAGTTGATCGTGTTCCGCTTGATCATACGTTTCTATGTGCTACGTATCTCTACGATAGCTGGGCATATACGCAGTTTCTTTGAATTATCTCTTAAACCAGTGTTCCTCCTTGTGGATGATTTCAGCTTGAGCCCACTTGATGTTATTTTGATGAGTCCAAACATGCTCTGCTATTCCGGATTTGCTGGTTTCTCCTCGCTGTGTGTGTTTCTTGTGCTCAGCAATGCGAACATTCAATGGCCTCTCAGTTTCACCTATGTATGATTCTCCGCACTCGCAGGGTATCCGGTGAATACAATTCTTGGAATCGCAGTCTGCGTTTGTTGACCTGGTTTTCGTGAGGCTGCTACGGATAATGTTCCCAGATCTGAGCAAGTCCTGATGTTATCCTTGGACCCAATCCTTCTTATCCTTTCCGACAATCCTCTGACGTAGGGAAGTACAAGTACCGGTTGTGGCGGCTTATCTTCCTTGTGGAGTTCTTGTTCTCTTCTAGTAAAAGCCTGTTCTACTATCACTTTGGAATAACCATTCCGTTGAAGGTCATTTTTTCGAGACCTTCCTTTGTGTTATAGAGCCCGAAAGCACGGTCTAGTAGAGTCTTAGTCAATTGATGGTGGTTGTGTTCCAGGTTCAGATACTGACAGTATTTGCATATGCAAATGGCGATACAACTGAAAGAGTCGACCTTCAATTTTAGAACAGGCACACTTGCAGATCGGTTTCGGGCTCCTCAGCCACTCGTCAGTGCAAAATAGTACCATCATCGACAATGATATTCCATTATTGAAAATAAAAATTCTTTCAGAGTATTTCATTCCTCGTCCGAAGTTGGAGCGAACATTATTAGCCAGTGGAGTATTTGAATTTTATATTTCTCCATTCTTGTCATTCAATTTCTTGGTGTCGATATCATTGTTGTTTTTTAAATTTGGAAATAGTCACATTCTAGTTTCTGAGAGCCAATCTCAAGTTATGAAATAAACCGAATTTGTTTTTAGTTTATATTTGGTAGAAGACCGAATAAACAATAATTTGTGAAAAACTTTAAAATTCAACAAGATTGATAATGACAGAAATAGCAATAGCGAAAAAAAACTGATCGCTTTCATCAAATCATGTTTTTTTTTATTTATTAGGTCTACATAAGGGAAATTATTTTTTAGTGGCAATGTGTGAGAGTGAAGAAGAAGAAGAAGATTATGTGATAAATGTTCCTTCAAACTTTCAGCCGAATGATCGTGGTTTGGGTTTTCAGTTATTCAGCAGTATGGAAAAATATAAGAGTTCTGTTGCACAGGTAAATAAATGAAAACGAATTGATCTTCCTTGTTTTCAACAACATTCATTCACTATATAATTCATTCGTTTTCTGTAAACTTTACAAAATGTTGAAGCTGGCGAAATTTTGTTCAATTTTCGATCACCTTCAGTTCAATTAGCTTTTGTTCCACCTTCTACAACACAAAAAGTGACTGGAAAATTCAAATATCCAGTTAAAGCACACGTTACCATACTCCTGCCAGGGGCGAAGTATCACTCATGGAGCTAAGAGTCATCCCAAATGAAGATCTCGTCCTGAGTTGTGTGTTTCCGTGCCAAAAGGATGTATGATTCTGAGCTCACGTAGTATTACTAACGGAACCTTCGAGATCCCGTGAGCGCTCTCTTCAGAAAGCTGTGTCATGGTATAGACCATGAAGTAACAAAAGAATTCGTCGGCAAATGGCTCCAACTGTTCTGTAAAGGCGCGTATTCACCAAAAAAGCGAGCACGAGTGAACAAGAGCGAACAAGAGTGAACGAGCATTCTGCATCAATAATCGTCTGGTGAGTACGGGCTAGCAAGCGAGCAAACGTATGCTTGTTCGCGTTCAGGAAAGATCGAGTAGAAGGCGGTACTACGAACTTGAAGATATTCGCTCTGGTGTGGACGAGATATCAATATGTCGAGCAAACACGAGCGAACACGAGCTTGCTCATGCTTGCTCGTGCTCGCTTTTTTATTGAATACGCACCTTACCATCGGATCAAGAGCTAAAGCTTATCAGTTCCCTAACTCCTCATTCTGTTAACAATGTATGATTTTAGATGAATAATGTATGTTCTGGCTCGAACGTGTGACGTCATCGACGCAGGATGGAATGAGTTTCGTAGCGATTCAAGCTTGGAACTCTGCCACTTGGCCCCTTAGTACTTCACATCACAGATCAGACCCTATTGAGACTCCGCATCATCCCTCAGGCCCCCTTGTCACGTGATACTAATTAAACAAAGTTCATAGTTATGAGAATCGAACCCAGGACGTCCGTAGACATTGTCCTGAGCCTCTATACCAATGTAAGATATTGAAAGTAACTGCGAATGTTAGCGTTAGTTTTGTCGGGATCAAATTGAGTCATTCATTATACTTGACCGATTTTTTTTAAATTTCCGTAGAGTGTAAATTATAATCGTCATTTCCTTATAGAAGACTGAAAAATATACTTAGATTTGGAAAAGAATTATTATTTCATATAAAGGTGTGTATGTGTGTGTAAGAGCGAGAGACACGTGTGACGTAATCGACGCAAAGAGAGATGGAGATGGTATCGAGGTTACACGCTGCCAATGCTAGCATGGCAGGTTCGGTGTTGCCGGTTGTAAAATAAATTGTTGCTTATTGGGCAATGTAGCGTTGCCGGTTTCAAATATGAGCATGAAGGGTTAGGAATACGACTGTGTACGGGATGTCGCAAAATACATCATTAAAGAAAAAATATGGCGTCGAAGTATACAGGGTGTAACAAAATATATCATTTAAGAAAAAACATGTCGGTTTAACAGAAGTCTAGCATTTCAACATGTCAGAAAGACATTAAGCCTTGTATCTTTGTTAACCAAGTTAGCATCATCAGGAGAAAGAGGAGATGACACCCAAAAGTGTTGAGGGGTTACGCATTGTGGACTCAACGTGAGGGTAATGGGGGAGCGAAGTATTCGACAATGGCATTTCAAAATACGTAGTTTTGCATAAGTTTCGACAGTTTTGCGTGCGTTTTCGACAGTTTTTCGTGCGTTGTCGACCGTTTTGCGTGCGTTTTCGACCGTTTTTGACCGTTTTTTGTGCGTTTTCGATCGTTTTTTCGTGCGTTTTCCATCGTTTTTTCGTACGTTTTTGATCGTTTTCCGTGCGTTCTTGACCGTTTTGCGTACGTTTTCTATTTTTATTGGAGGTATGTTATCATAAGGCGGTAAGGTTAGAAAAAAAAAAGAAATATTTAGAATAGAAATTTATTATACATTTATATTTCGGTATATATCCATTTGTATGAAATTTCTACGTTTCGGAGACTGCAATTGTAGTTGGTTCGGTTGCGATTGTGATGCATACAGGGTGAAACCCCTCCGTTGATGTCGAATGTGGGAACCATCCATAGTAATATAGCTATAGGAGTTCTAAGCCATTCCTTATGGAAAAACACGTGCAAATTTGAGCACGTTCATTCTGGCGTTTTTTGGACCTCAGGCCCACTTCACACGGAAGGAGCAAAGGTCAGCGCCTCGTCTCTGCCAGACGTTCATTATGTGTGAACTGAGCATTAGCCTTAGTAGATAAGCAAGCTTGGTCCAAGCTCAAAATCCTATGTATTTTCTTATAAAGCTGAACTTTTTGCAATACATGGGATTTTGAGCTCGGATCAAGCTTGTTCATCTACTAAGGCTAAGGCTCAGTTTACACATAATGGACGTCTGGCAGAGACGAGGCGCTGACCTTTGCTCCTTCCGTGTGAAGTGGGCCTGAGGTCTAAAAAACGCCGGAATGAACCTGCTCAAATTTGCACGTATTTTCTCATAAGGAATGACTTAGAACTCCTATAGCTATATTACTAACCTAGAAGGCTAGGTGGTGTAAATTATATAGGTAGGAAGTAAATTATTGCGTCCTTAAGAGCAGAATATTCTATGAGTCTGCCTGGTACCAAATTTTCGAGCAACAGGAACAGAATCAGCATCAGAAGAGGGAAAGTCCTGAACAGTTCAGCAAACGCTTAGGCTCAAATGATGATATATCCAAATCAGAATAGAACTAGCGAATAAGGCTTTCAAGTTTCGACAGGTTCCCATTTTTACCAACTGACTTTAAAAATTATTTAGCGACGTAAAAAACTCTTGCTGGTTGCAGTGGTAGGTCGAATAGACCACTACACGACGAACCCACCTACGTACATAACTTACACCATTTCAGTCTGAACTGAAAATGAATCACCATCGATTTATGAGTGTCTTGGGAACAAAAGGAAGTGCTAAATTTGTTAGGGTATCCTGGTTAACCATAGAATAGGAATTATATAATGAATGTCTAGCGTTTGTACCAGTTCATAACTATAACAAAACAAATCCGGAAATGAGATACCAGGAATTCACAGAAATGTACCTTATGTTAACAAAACTTAGCAAGTTTTTTATTTTCAGTTCATCACTGATAATGAAGGAGAACAAACCTATGGTGAATTACTGAAGAAAAGCATTAGAACAACATTGCATCTTAGAGACAGAGGATTAAACAATAATGACGTAGTAATGTTATGTTCGAACAATCATGAAAATAGCAGTATTCCCTTCATAGCAAGTTTATTTTTGGGAGTTCCTGTCGCATCTCTTGATCCTGCTTTATCAATCATGGACACATCTCATTTGTTGAAGGAAGTCACACCTAAAATTCTGTTCGTTGTTTCTCATGCGTTGGAAATGATAGAAACGGCTCTGTTAGAAGCAGGTAATTCACATGAAGGATACATACAAATATATCAACCATATAAAAAATAGATTTTGTTTGAAACATATTTGTTTTTTCTAAGTAGACTATTGATTTTTCGATTTTTTTCACTATTAGAAAGTTCATCCACTTACTCTTTCTGAAACTCAGTTGGTATAATACCCTGAGCAATAAACAATTTTGTCTCCAATGATAACGGAATGGAATACTGAAATTCGATTATATTATGAACAATAGACATTTTTGAAATATATCCTTTCAAAGTTTTTGTGCATCAGATACCCAACATGCTACAAGCTGATGACTCCTATTCAGAATAGTGAAATCTGTCCACTAACTTGCTAATTTTTTTCTCTATAAACGTACTCATCTAAACATTTCAGTCCGGTAATTTTAAATTTTGCAATAATGTTTACATCTTATTCATTTCCATTTCATTTGTTTGAAAAAAATCAAGCAAATGTAGTTTTCACAAAGAGATGAAAAACGGCAGAACTTTTGATATTCACTTTTCGTTCTTGAAGCACACTACTTTTAAAAACCTCTGAAAATATTCTTAGTCTGAATTATCTCACAATTGTTTTACGCATGTACTCTCTTCGAATATTGAACGATGCTACGTATTTATTATAATATTAGATGAGGTGGAAAGTTTACAGGCGAAAACACAGATAGTGCTACTCTAGTACATTCGGAATTATATAAGAGTGAAAGAATTACAAGAATATAAACCTACCGGTACATCAAAGAAAGCAACAAAGTCACCTCAGGCAAGTGGCACTGCAATTCATCCACAAAGTCACTGAGATATTTCTACCCGCTATGTCCCTTGAGAACGCCGCTAACGAGCCATTAAAATAGTGAGTTGCGACAAACGACATTAAAAGAAGCTGCCGACGGGTTTTCTCATATTGCGTTAAAGTTAGTATTATCAGGCGTCAGACTGGGAGTACTAATTGAAATATCGAGAAAACTAATTTTATTTAAATATTTTATTTTGAGAAGGACAATTTATATTTGAAATAGTTTTATATTTAGGATTGTTACCTTCTACAGATCTATAAAATAATTACTGTATTTAATAAATTAGCTTTACAAAAAAAAAATACTAATTTGTCAGTAATTTGAATTCATAAAATTTTGCATAAAAAATAAATATGTATCATCGGGCGATTAGACTATACATTTTCTTTATCCAACTCAATTTGATCAAAACAATATAATTTTTAGTTATAATTCATGTAATTGATGTAAATCAATTTGATATTATTATTATTGACACTGGTAAAATCAAATTGATCGTAGGTTTGATAACGAAGATGGATAAAGTCTTCGAAACGTCACCTGATAAGTATACAAATAGTACAGGTTTTCGCGGTTAGAAATTTGAACATGTGAATTTCGGGTTTTTGCATTGTTCGACGTTTCGGCTTCGACTTCAAAGCCATTTTCAAGAAAACTGAGACTTTACTGAGAGATACACTTTAGGGTTTTGATGTTCTGGTCTTGCCAAATCTTTGAGACGGTATGACCCTCATTGATCCATGTATCATCCAAATAAAAAATAGACTTACCCATTGTTCTGGCTTTCTTTATTTCTCTTAAATAGTTTCTTCTTCATTATACATTCTCTGATTTTTCTATTAACATGCTCTTTATATCTTGTTTTCTAAAAGTGAAATTCAGCTCTTGAAAATGGCTTAGAATTTTATCAAATAGAATTTTTTTCTGTCAGTTATTATATTTCCTTACGAATACCATGAGCTTTTTCCACTCTCTACTGGCACATGCGGCATATATTTTTTGATGTATTTGTACTGTTTGTACTACCTGTTTGTGAATCACTTTATTCTGAACATCACTAACTGACCTATTTCTCTTCCAGACATCGAAACTGAAATCGTTATTTTTGGCAGATCGGACAAGTATACGGAGTTTGCGGATTTCCTGCAGTTCCATGAGGATGAAGAAAAATTTATTCCTGTTTATGTATCGAGTTTGCAAGAGACGGCAGTAATTTTCTTCAGTAGTGGAACAACGGGTTTACCAAAAGGAATTATGATTAATCATTATACTCTAATGGGCCAGACTGACAATCTGATGTAAGAATAGGGAAGAGTTGGTTAAAACGAGATACTTAGTGGAAAAATATGCATAATTCATGAAAAAAGTTATGGCCGATACGGGAATAGAGAATATATGAGGGAATATATGAAAATCTGAAGTTTGGGTTGAACCGCGTCTAGAGTTTTCAGTTTTTCGACATTTCATCGTCGACTTTGAAGCCAGTTTCAAGAAAGTAAAACTACTCTCAGGTCGAAATTTGCCTACATGCAAACTGTACACCCGTGTTTCTGGTTCATTAACTATCATCAATACGATATAGCCAAGTGCAAGGTTGGCCAACACTTGGTTGCAGAAACAACACAAATGCATGAAGTCACCAACAGAAGTCAGACGTTAATGTTAATGACTGTTAATGACTCCTATTTAGAGAAAAAAACTGAAGCAATCTTCATTTACTCCGATGCCGGCCGTAATATTCATGAGGAAAAGAAATGTTCAATGCAGGATTTCCTGATACTCTCAGGAAATGAGAAGAACAACAGCACTTCAACATCATTTACATTTCGAAAAGTCATCAATAATTTTAAGCAAGATACGTACAAAACAAAAAATTATACGCATTCAAAAAAAAATCAATTTGAAAGAAAAACAACAGTAATACAAAAAATTGTATTCTATTTCAGGAAACCAGTCAGATATCCAATGTGTCATAAAAATTTTTTTCAAATAAACAATTGAAAGAGCCTCTAACCAGGGGCGCAACGTCTTGATACTTAATTGAAAAAACTTTTCTATTTTCCAAGAGAATTCAAAACCCAAGAACAACGAAAGAACTA
>WOGO01003118.1:0-14767 GCA_015342085.1 Leptinotarsa defecta | reverse complement strand
AAACCAAATAAATTACTGGCTAAGTGTCTTTTTGGTAGTACAAAACGTCAGGTTAATTTCAATATTGTAACTTTTTCAGTGCTTGCGAAAAAAATTGTTATACAAATTTTATGTACCCCCTTCAAGGGGCTGTATCTTAACAAGGGATGCTCCAATGAAATTTCTCAATATGAAAGATCCTATCTTTTCTCGATGAGGAATCACCTCCTTAAATGTTAGTTACACCCTGTATAATTTATATTTCACCTTTATACACATTTTACCTGTTGATATTTGTACTGTTACTTTTATTTTATTGTTCTTTGTATTTTTGTATTATTTATCTCTCACAAACAAGTGGTATTTTGCACTTCGTGGGTTTTATCTGATATATTTACTCTATTCATATTCTATCCACTGTATTACTCACTTCATTATTCCAAATGATGGATAAATATTATTATTATTATTTATTTGTTGAATTAATAATAAGGGATCCGACGAGGTACACCCAGTATTTTGAATACGTGGTGGCTGCGGCTAGGAGTTTCGTTCAAAGAAAGAACATCCCGACGATTTATGATGTTGATAAGTTGGAATTACTGGCGGCGGTGTTCATGTAAATATGCACATCATGATATGCTATAATACGGGTTATCTCAGCCGAAAATGTATTTCTACATTCATAATTTACACGTATGCGCTTCTTTCTAAGTACTCTCTCTTTATTACAACACTGCATACACAGTAAATCAAATTTTGATGTTTGAGTTTAGATTGAAATAAACAAACAGAGAAACCCTTCTTTGATCTTAGTGAAGCTGTTTTCTCTTTCAGGATCCAATTTGAGTAACAAGTTATTTTTCTATTCGTGATGATGATTACAAATTTTCACAATATAGACTTCATTTCCAATAGGCGTTTCGATACATAATAGCATCTTCATTTGGACTGGTGTTATTGATTTTCACCAAGTAACGGAACAGATACTGTATTCACGAAAGTTCCCTGTCAACATTTTTTTTGTCTACTTCCCCCCATAATTATGAAAAATGGGCTTAAACATTTGTACCATATTGATATATTATCTAAAAAACTGTCCACTCAGCTTTTTCTGTTGAGACGTCTTGAAAATTATTTAAATTCTTCTACCCTCCAATCTTCATATCACGCTCTTTTCCACTCTTTTTTGAATTACGGAATTATTTTATGGGGAAACTCACCTCCCTCTAGAGTTTTTCCTCTTCAAAAACGTGCTATATATTTGATGGCTGATGCCCCGTATAATGCCTCATGCCGAGAACTCTTCAAGAAGCTTAGGATTATATGTCGCCCTTGTATCTATATCTATCAAAGTATCCTCGAAATACATACAAGAAAAACTGAAATTGACAGAAATAACGATTTCCACAATTATTCATCCAAGGAAGCAGACCATATAAGGCCTCCTAGATATAAACTTGCAATTTCAGAATGCAATTCCCTGAACTTGCATCTACCACGTGAATGGAAAAATCTCGATCTCATCCCTTTTAAAAGGAAGATGAAACAATTATTAATAAATTTCAATTTTTATTCGGTAGAAGAGTACTTGGGGTACACAATTTCTAATTGATAAGTATGTAGGGTCTTACCAAAAATGAATTAAAATTATCTATCTTTATTCTCCGACGAGCGTTCGATATTCTTCCAGATTAACCTCATGCTGTTTCTACTAGACATTCCGTATATAATACATTGCTACCATTTTTTAGCTTTAAACTTTATACATTTTATCTGTATATTATCTCGTAGTTTTATTTATAACTCTATCAAAAAATATTATGCTCTGCCCAGTGAATTTAGACACTACTCCATATATAATTTCAAGAAAGAGTTGAAAACATATCTGAAGTCTTCTGGATAGATAATATATTCATGTTATGCCTTGCTCATATGGTTTTCCCTTTGTCTCACCTTTGTGTATGTTTTGCTATATATTTTACCTTATTTACACTAAATAGATTTTTAATATTTACTTTGGAATTTATAACCTTTGTTGTTTCTTAGTTTCGCAAAGATTCATGAACTACTCACTTACCAATGTATTCTAGGTAATTATTTTTCTATTTCTATATAAAGCATGCTATCCCCCAGGTTAAGTTGTAAAACAGCCTCTGCTGAACTTCGCCCTTTCATTAATTTTTTGTATTTACTTCTTCTTTATAAACAATATATGTCAATGAAAAAAGGTCATTTATTATTATTATTATAAACGAAGGTATGTTTTCTTTACCTATCGAGAGCTTTTGTGTTAATGAGCTCGATATTACCTGCAGTAAACTATATTTTATACGATAAAATTAATGGGTGACTGTGGCCGAATAGGGTCTTGTCATCTTTTTAGTTTATATTATTAACATGCCTAATTCGATTCTTTTATATGAGGATGATACGAGAGCAATTGATCCCGATAGTTCATCTACAAGTTAAGTAAACTGGATGTACATGGATATGTAGAAAAAACATTAGGGGTACATAGTGTTAGTGCAGTTTCATGCTAGAATAACCAAGAAAAAAATAACGATCTCATGTTTGAGGTAGGAAATAAGATCATCAGATATACCAAATTTATGTTTTGTGATCTTAGAACATGTATTTTCATTAGCTTAAAAGCGATCTGAAAAAATAAGATGGTGTCTAAAAATGTATTATTCGAGAAAAACTTTTAGTATGACGAATACACTAAGATCACTGCTTACCCATATCAAACCGGAAAACACAAAAAACCAAGGACTTTTTATACCAAATGAAATTCTATGAGGGAATCTATGATTACACGTGATCACGCTGTGTAGTTTGAGTGGTGTTATCTAGTCAGTGGCAAAAAATTATCACTTTTCGAAGAACCACAAACGTAATCTACACAGAAAATAGACAACGCCGCTCTTCTTCCGATGCGTCATCTCTTCATATTCCCGTCATATCGGAGGCACAAAAAAATCAATACTTAGTGTCAAGTGTACTCACTTCCCCCAGCAGCAGCATTATTTATTGACATTTCAATCTGCACGGAACACTTACATCCTTTTGTCCAGTTGAACGCGAGAAATAAAAGTTTCAAAACTCTTTTCCGACAATATAATTTAACTTAATTGAGGCAGATCAAAGCAGCGCTGCTAAAAGTGGGAGGAACTTGAGTAATAAATTTGGTTTTCTACAGAAATTTTGCACAAGGGGCTTGTGTGCTTCAGAAATATAGTGAGTAAGGGGGCTTAATTGGATATTCATCAATTTCTATGGAGTTGACAAGCCCGGCTTCATTCCTTCATTAATACTTTTATTTGACAACATTTTGGTATTTGAAACATGAAAAATACCATGGTTTTTAACGAAATAATAAAAATATGAATGGGTGAATTTCAAAACAATACTGGAAGAAAAAAACGCACGTCTGAAGACGTGGCAATACCCAACAAGAAATGCAATTACATACTGGAGAAAGAAATGAGCATAGATCTGTTTGAAAAAGTCTTTTTGAAATCCGTTTTTCTGTTAACGAGCTGTCGCACCCCTGTGAACGACAACTCTCAAAAGTCGAAACTTGTGCGAGCTAAGGACTAACGAGATCTTACCTTTTAACGTGTGATTCTCAGCACGGGTTGGACTGATTCACACAGCGGTCGATTGAGTAAGTGGAGCAAACGACCCACAACTCAACCGGCTGCCGTCCCACCTGATGCAATTAGAGATTTAGCAAAGTTCAAAAAAAAAAAAGAATCAAGATAATAAGATCGTTGTTACAAAACCAAGTTCATGCAAAATCCTGAAAAAAGGCTCTAGAAGATATAGAAATAGAAATATTGCAGAATGGAAAAAAAATCCGAATTGTGGCATTGTGGCATGACTATTCCACTATATGATACTAATAGGTAAAGAATAAAAAACTAAATTCACAGTGAAGATTCTAAACGGAAAAACTGCGAAGGCTAGTTATTTGAAGAGAAAAACAAAGATACCGATTGGTAGAGATACTGTTGTATGAAGAAATAAACAAAGAAGAATTTAAAGATTTGTTTGACGGTGGTTGATAATGTTTCATGATGAATTTCATTACTTCGGACTTCCATTGTCTAATATAATATGAAATTCAATTGTCTAATATGATATAATATGATTTGAAATCTCTGCAGGAACAAATGAAATTGGAAAATTTAAACAGAATAGCTGAAAATAAGGATTGTATCAAACAAAAAAATAAAAATTGAAAGATTTCAAGCCAAGTTACTTTACGTTTCGATTGTTAGTATCCTCAATCGTCTTCAGGTGATGACTTAGATGATCACGACAAAGCGATAATTACAAAAAAGTACATGTTTCTGAGAAGGGGTGGGAGTTGTACTCTAGAAGGCATAACAATTATTCTAGTGAATGGAGAAATAAATTGAATGGGTAACATCACTTGTGTTTAAGTTTACCGGTTGATACATTTTTCACTTGTTAGAAACTTTATTTAGTTTCTTGAGAAAAATATACCAATCCGAGGTAGGTAAACATAAAATTAGTCATTGCCAATTGTTCCACGCTTCTAAACTTCTAAAATGGAAGTTACACGAATAGATTGTTCGACCATAAATTCGTTAATATACCTTTCACTAAATTTGCATACCTTTAGCAGCATTTATATTACACATTTCAGTATTTCGATTTTCGTAATGAAATTCAGGGGTCCCACACATGGCGGCTGGCTTGCCTCCCATGCGAACCAGGGTTGCCAATCCAATTTCGTCCAAATCTCCAAATGTTTATTCAAAATGCCAAAACTTCTAATTTCTCCATTCCGTGATCAGTTGTCAAAATGAAAAAAATCCTCACATATTTCTAATTCCTAACGCCATAGCAAATCCTCACAAATTGGGGAATTTTCTCACACATCGGCAACTCTGCCTTCCTCTGAAACGCAATCTGTCTGTAGACTTTTTATGATTTCTTCCGAACAAATGCACACAGGCGGTAAAAAAATCGTTTCTTGGCCTTCAGCTATTCCAAGAATGTCTGCATCGGCATAGAATGTTAACAACCTTCGGCTTTGATTGATTTTGATGATATTGCGGGGATGGTTTCCCAAGCTTGATGGTCAATCTTTAGCTGCCAGAAGAAATCTTCAGCAATAAGTGTCCAAAACAAAGTATCCGAGATATTCTGTGGGTCCGGTACAGTTTTGATACGTACCTACTTCCAAAAATTACTACAATATACGACAATACAGTTCCAGATTTATATGTCAAATTCAAAGTTTTAATAAGCGAAAGAAAAAACATAGAAGTTACATGTTTTCGTAACGTCGGGATAACTTTTGCACCAGCATATATTCATAAGACTGGTAAATTTGGCATATGAGTTGTGACTATTTTACCTTTTTTTCGATGAAATGGGTAACTTCATACCACAAGATATTTTTTTGGAAAAAATGTTGAAAAGGTAGCTGCCGCATTACTTTGAACTCTTTTTACCAAAATTTCTACATCGATTATGAACTTTCCTGCAGCTGAAAAAGCAAATGCGCCACTGGAGAGCCAATTGATTTTTATTGTTGTTTTTATTTTTAACTTTCTTCTTGATACTTTTAGTGCAATTTTGGTTTATTTATTGTGTGAAATAAGCATTTAGATTTCATTTCTATTCCAGACATCGCGTTTTTGTGTTGAATTATACAATTTGAAAATTTCTGACACTCTAGGAAACTTTGAAACACTCAATTACCTCAATTACAGATGAAAAAATACAAATCATTTCATAAGGTTTAGCAGTTCTACTGGCTAAATACCATTCCATCTGATAAAAACTAATGTTGTAGTAAAATGCGTATTGGACCTATATAAGTCTATCTGACTATATCGTGAAAATTTGTAATTATTATCATGTGTTATTGATGTTCACCAAGAAACTGATCAACGTATTCAAAATTCAAAAATTGTGTTTACATAGGTATTTACGTTGGTTTTGGTAACATAGGTTGTTCGAAATCCTTCGTATACACGTGGTCATAATGTATTGCCACAATAAATTTGCAAACATATATGACAGAATCATTACCTCCAAAATTGATATTTGTGAAATGAATGTTATAAATTCAGTGGATTGATTTTTTTAATTCAAATGTTTTTTTTTCTCCAACGTGTTCACTATTTTTATTAGTATTCGTGGACTTTTTCTCTTTCAAATTTCTATAGTAATGAATACTGGTTTTAAGATCAATTCATAACGAAATTGAAAAAACACGTTTTAAAAAAAAGAATGTTTTAGTATCAACATTCATTTGATTATATATTGTAGAGTATGTTTTTCTCGCAAACAAACATTCATTTACCAAAATTTACTACCGCTTTGGTAATGATTTATCGCAAGCTAAAACCGTCATAAATTTTATGGAGAAATAAATTTTTTACAATGGGAAAATACTTCAGAAGGTAGCACTTGTGATAGCTATTTGACAAATGGTTTATTTTTAACTAAAACACTGGGGAAAAAATCACCACGCTTATAGGTTTTGAGTTATATTGAAATCGCTTGATTTGTCTTCAATGGTACAAGAAAACGTGAATATTCATGTTTTTTAATGTATGTTATTAAGAGTTTTTATTAACAAGGGCGGTGAATTTTGTCACCCCTCATCAGAAAACATGCATCTCTTCAACAAACTCAACATCTTTTTAAATTTTGTTTCTAGGTTCATATAAGTTTTTTACATATTTTTCGTAAATATTTTCAGAAAGAATTCATATATTTATAATAATAATAATAAATATGCTTTGTTGTCCAAAGAGAAATTCTTATTGACAAAGCTTTGGTGAACATTGCTTTTTTGAGAAAAAAAAACAGTTAAGTACATACATGAAATCAGAGTATAAGCTAGTAGCCTAATAAAAATATCTAGAGTCCTACCATAAAAATAAAAAATTAAAATATCTTAGATGTGATTCTATTAATGAAAGTTTTTTGTTAAGTGGTTGTATGTGGTCCTCAAACTTCAACTTATTATCAATTAATAACACAAGAAATTTTTTGCATGACGTATTCTCAATCACATTCGAATTCGAAGCTAGAGGAATATTATTGAGAATATAATTAATGGATAAAACTTTGGTTTTGGTTTTGAGACATTGAAAGCTAATTGTAGTGTCGTCTGCAAATAAAGTAAATTCACCCTCTACATTGATGGTAGTCAAGTCGTTGATATAGAGTTGAAATATGATAGGTCCGAGTACTGAGCCTTGTGGTACTCCGTTACATATGTCTGAAACATCAGATACTGCTGTATATTTAATCCTTCGACTTCTACCCGATAGATAAGATACCAACCATTTATGAGTAATATGATTAACTCAGTCAAATGCTTTAGAGAAATCGCAAAAGACTGCTGCTGTGATCTCCCGTCTATAAATGCTTCTATACACTTCATATAAAAATGAAAATATGGCATCATGAGTATTTTTATTTGACTGAAATCCAAATTGTTTGGAGCTTATTATATTACCGAAGTTCAAATTTTCAGTTATAAGTATTTTTACCAGTTTTTCAATGATTTTTGCTGACGACGGAATGACAGAAATTGGGCGATACTTCGAAGGATTCTCTGGATCACCGCCTTTGTGAATAATAGTAAGTTTATCAATAGGTTTTTGGAAAAACGTGATCTGAATTGAATGATGACAATTGAGAATTGGTTGGCGAGTAATTTCCCGAAATTGTTCCAATGATTTTTTGATGATGATTCTGCCATTACTTATAATTTATCGATTCTTTTTCTCCAAATGAGCTTTATAATAAGTCCTAATCGATAGTCTTGAGTCAGTTCAAAAATCTTATAAGGAAATATTATTGTTATTGATGTTTTTTACAATAGTTGAATGGAAACATTTGTAATGTTTAATTGTACGAGTACCTACATTTTGTTTATGGATTTAAATTAATTATACATAATCCCACAAATACCCAAGTAATGGAAGAACATGCGATTTAAAAAACTGTACTCTGTTGTAAATTTTGAGGCACTAAAACGTCTGTTTGAAAATTAACTACAGAAACAAAGGAGTTGTTCAAATTTCTTGTGCTTTTATTGTGCAAATATTTCAAATGAAAAATAGTGTCTGCAATTTATTGTTTCCTACACGTGACACGAGATTGTCAAGTGTGAGAGAAGAAAAAAAAACTAAACGATTCCTTCGTAGCTCGCTATCTCCGTTGCATTTCCGGTCAATCGCGTCAGAACTTTCCTCCAAATCAAACATCATTAAACGTAACTAGTTTTTCTATTAGTAGATAGTATTTAAATCTCTCGAAAAGCGTAACGCTTCTAGCCTTGACCTTACCAAGATCCAAGGCTGCGAGTTTATTCACTAAGCTGATGTCCTCGAGGCAACGTGACAATCGCAGCGGAGTGGGGGTAACGCAGTAAACGCGAATACGTCATGGAAGGGGCAAACCGATTAGCATGTTTACTCCCGCGACTGCCTTTCTCCGGATGATGGGATTTGTTATACAGTCGGCTGATTTCTTTGATTCGAAACAATAGAACCGACCGATGAGCAATTATCCAAAACATCCTAGTGCGTGCGAGATAGGTATGTACGGGCATCGGGAGTACACTGGGGTGGAACCGACGACCCCGGTGACGTCATGAGTGCAAATCGAAGGAGGGCGAGAGGAGATTCACTAAGCATTTCTCCTACTAAAAAATACAGTATTTGCTTAAAAATTTTCCACTTCATTTAAGTAAGACGAGGGTTAGACAGGCAGAAATTGAAAAATAATAATAACAGTACAACACTTGTTAGGAATGGTGGACGATATTGTGCTCATAACAAAAAAAAAGTCTATCTAAGGCACGGGGGAGGAAAGTGGGTGAAAAAAAAAATTCATCACTTTTTTATCACTTGAAACGTTCACCCTTAACGTTGTGGGATTGAAGGCTTAGTTTTAGTGAAAATCGTATAAGGACATTTTCCTCCGCTATAATTTACTCGATTTTTCATTTCCCTTACCTAGGATTGACTATAAATAATTTAACAGTACTGAGCACATTATTTACTTTTCCTACTTTTTACGCTAATATTAGTTTGTTTCTTTACAAGAATTATTTGTATTGGCTTATTTGGAATATGTAAAAAAACGCAGAGAAATACTCGAAAAACGCCGTTTTTCACTCTTAATCTGATGATTTTATTGTTCCAAGAAGATGTTGTTCTGTAGATAACTATAGACAGTTGATGAAATTATAGAAGGAATGAATACCAAACACAATAATCATTTACCTGAACATCAACAGCTTACTGTCAATGTTTCACAAAAAACTATTGTATCAAAATGAGTGTTATTAGTGAAATGTTTAATCGATCATAAACATTCGCCACCTTGTCTGTATAGTTTTCTTCAATCAAATTGATTGTTTTTGATATCCAAATATTTTACTTTGGATGGAATCTTAATACGAATGGTCGTATACTCCATAATGGGGGATCCGTTTCAGAAAAACACGATTTCAAGTCAGATGTTCCCCAGGGTTCTGTTCTTTGACCTGTACTATTCCGTTTGTTATTGCTCATGCTAAGAATAATCGATCAAACAATGGTTGCTGATAACGCAGCAATCGAAATCTACTCATTCTCATTGGCTCAAAGTTATTTTCGAAGTTCTACAAATTAAAAAAAATCACTTTACTGAAATATCTGGAAAAAGTGCTTAATGAATAAATGAGGAGAGGGATTCGCACATTGATGGTGTCTGCGAAAAAGAAATGAAATCGAAACATTATAATGGGTTGACATTGAATGCCACCGTTCGTTAGGAGATTGAATACTGAAAATTACACTGAATGAAGAAGTCCATGAGAAAATAAACACTTTGCAATATAAAATCTGTTTTGTTAGGTACAATAATTTCAAGATCAGAAGTCACACATTAGCTGTGATCTTATCATAGGCGATAAAAGCCACAATTACCGAACGTAATTATCACACCCTGTAATTGATTTAGTTTCTTGTCCGCTTGGGTTCTACCTTTCTCAATTATTTGTTTAACACATTTGAAAAAAGGAAGTTCTCGGCCCCTAACTAGTCCCAGGTAGCGACAGCGGTTTACCTGAGAATATAAAGGTCCAACGAATTCCCACAAATCTGAGGTCTGCTCATGCAGAAAATCAAAATCAACCGTTGAACCGACCGTTTTCAGTTATTACCACGTTTTTTGTCTTCAAAAAATAATGGGACCATCTCCTGAATATTAAAATTGAATTGATAGGGTTTGGATAAAGTTTTCACAAAATCTGTCGATGAATGTTGCTGGATCATGATTTATTAAAAAAACAATCGGAAAGTCATCGTCCAAATACGATGTCTAAACAAATATCAGAACTAAGTTGAGGAGTGGAACAAAGTCATATTAGCCGTTTTTATAAATCGTTTCATGCGCTTCCTGTTAGTGAAAACACCCTTTTCATCCATCTATTTATGTCTATGAACAATAAAAACACAGAACATGAAAAATGAACATAACCTATGTTTCACATTCAGCTGTAACGGTCAGTTGTTTACTGTTTGATGTTGCCATTTATTGAACGCACACTAGCGCCATCTCTCTTCAGTACTTTACATTTTGAGAAACTATTTTCAGTTTTTATTCACGGAATGTTACGACACTCCGTTTTTAGGCAATTTCATTCGGTTGCTTCAACAAGTATTTACATCTCTGGTAAATTCCAAACCATCACGTTTGTTTTCCATAATCAACCAGTGACTAATTTATATTTGATTCTAACAAGTCTTTTTTGTTTCAGGTACATAACTTGACATATTTCGTAGATCAGGATTCACATGTCAGTGAGTACTATATAAAAAATAAAACATTTTCTCAACCCCTTTTTTTTGTATATCACCCAATAAAGTTTATGCGAGAGTTTATATATGCTTCTTTTTTTTGGCTAGCATTTACAGAATATAATCATAATATGCCCCATCAAACTATACTTTACTAATATATTCAGTTCACACTGTAAAATTTCTGTTTTTTGTTTATTTGTGCATTACTGCTAGAATTAATAATGATCATTTTTGAATGCGGCAATGTTTATATAGTATCGTCGATGTTCTCGAATTCTTCATATCTTTTCAGTATAATCAACATACGTAAGTTAATATTCAGTTTGTTGGGTTAACAAGCGGGCCCTAATCACCCATAAGATACAGTATTTTGGCTATTCAAATTAAGAACCGTTTTACAAAAATTAAAGGGAATGCTTTGTGCTTTTCACAGGAACTTTTGATTATAACGTTTTTTGAAAAGCTGGACTCTGCCATAGTAGTTGTTATATTTTCAAGCTAATTTCGTTAAATCGAACACTGTTAGTGCCGGACTTTTGGGCTGATTTCGGAAAAAAACAATTTTATATATCCTAATTTTCATATCGACAGGACTTTTAACATTTTTTTTCTGTTATTTTATTTTTGACCATCAGTCGTCACTCAAATGAAAGTAGCCAGTCTGTTCTTCGAATTTATACAGTTGATTGAGATATTTCAACATTTTTTTATATATTAACACAAGTTTGTTTGCTTCATCAAAGTTATATAACTATTCAAATCGAGTTGACACGTCTGGTTATTTTTTTTATTTTAATATGTGTAAATTAATATGAATTTTTCAATTAGCATTTTTTGAAGGTGAACAGTATCTAGAACATTGTTTTGAGCAAGGTTCATTCACATAAATTCAAGTGACATTAACATTCTGAAAAATACCATTAATTTCAGATAATAGAACCGTCTACGACGTGGGAAAACTTGGCTTTTTTCCTGATAAAAATGCTGATTATTTTTTAAAATAATTCCCGGTGAATACTTATGTTATATATAGGTGTCTGAGCTGTAACCTCGAAAATTAACACATTTTATAATATTCTAGATCAGATACAAAATAAGATATACTTAGTTAAAAAATTCCTGCTGCGACCTTTAGGAGTATTTTCGGGAGTACATACTGTAGTGGGAGTTGACCCAAACTTTTTAATTTATAAGATAGACCATTGTTGCTTTGGAGAAGTTGTTCAGGAACGAAAAATTATTTGATTTTGTCAAATTCAGTCTCTCCGTTGATTTATTGAACGGAGATGTACTTTTCACCAGATTTATTATTTATTTTGGAATCAGAAACTATAGAAATTGAGCGGAATAGAAAAATCAGAAAGTGGGTTAACCGGCGATTTTCCAATAGTCCACTATATATTGAATAACTTGAAATCTACTGGGGATACCGAGTATTATACAACAAATTTTTACATATCAATGAGGCTTACCAAAATATTCCAATTATAATAAAACAGAAATATGCAAGAAATTAAACTCGATAATTTTCAAAACAGCTAAAAATATAAAATTTTGTTTTTATCCCAAACTTTTTTCATAATTTATAAAAACAGTGATAAGAAAATGGAAAATTTTTACTAGAGACAAATTAAAACATGAGTGGAAATATCGAGAAAACGCATTTAACCTTTTTGTTACTGTTGAAAAGTTAATTCATTCAACCGAATTGAAAAGTTTCGTCAATGGGTGAAAAAATGATCGAAATACTTCATTACAGTTCTGGAGTGATTGCAATAGATTGTGAAATGTTGGTTAAAAATAATCGAACAATTTTTTCCCTGAATATTATATTTCAGGAATTATTCGCAAGATACTAGAAAATCGAACAATTCAACTATTTTTTTGGTTATTCAACTTTCCGCAATCTGCAAAAATAACAAATTATTAGAAAATATTGCGCAAGTTATTGCGTAATATAAACCACTGAAGAGTCTGATTATTCAGTACCTCGTCGTATTCATAAATTTTCCCTACAAATAAATTGAATGATTCAAAATGATATTTTAATACATAGCTTCTTAAAAGTGGCCAAAGTTTTGGAAAGTTATGCCTTTTTCATTTTCAGAACCTAAAAATTCAATTGTAAAAGAAGTTCCACAAATGAAAAGAGGTATATTTCGTTTTTCAAACGTGAAAAGAATGAAATGTCCGGATGTCAAATTCGATAGTCAATACACAAACAGTGTGCTTTTCTAAAATTCCGTTCACATTCATATTTTTGTTTTCAAACTATCGCCTTATCAGTGGTAACCATATACAATCCATTTCCATAGAGACATTTGAAATACACTTGTTACCTGCTAAAAAGATGTAAGGGGCAACTTTGGCAACAATTTTTGTTTCACACCATTTAAGTGCCAGTTGATTGTTGGTATCCTCGATTCCGTTATTTGTCATCTCTTCATATATTCCCGATGTTCATTTTTTCTTGTATCAATAGGTCTTTAAGTTTCAGCTATATAACTTTCTCTATAAAAACAAGAACTTTGATCGAGTCAGTATTTAGGAGTTGTTCATCATATCTGTAACCGATTCGTCCTAACTTTTGCCATTTATTACACTTTAGTAGATTATTGATTTAGCTTTGTTAAATTTTCAGATTTTTGAAGGTGAAACCCCAAAAAACAGCAAGAAACATTGACTCGACAAAAAACAATCTTCAAAAAATATAGATTGAACATATTTTGAACTTTCATTTAATTATGGTTTTGATAATATTGCTCACGAAATTGAATTGGATCTAATGTTCGATCTACATTCAATCGATGTATTCACATAATTGGCAACGAATGATATATTCTAAGAATTGTAAAGTACAAAATTGTACTCTTGGGTTAACTTTTGGTCATAGGATTCTTACATGTAAAAACGAATTTTTAAACTTAATAAGTGTGGCAACTTCTAATTGGTGATTGTTATTTATCCTGGTGAAAAATAATTTTCAAGTTGCTATAAACATTTACCTGGTAGTTCAGATATCTGCTGTCTTTACTCGTCTGATGATATCGTTTATACAATATTATTCCCCCTTTTTATGTCTACCAACTTTGTCCGTTCATCTATACAACATAATGATGATTAATATATCATTCATTTTGTAGGTTGTTATTGAGATAAATAAGGATTACCATTCCATATGAATGTGATTCGTCGGGTTCATAGAAATCGTACGTAAAATATAGCCTTGTTAATGATCAGAATTAATAATACCTGTTAGAATTCTCAGTCACACCGCCTGTGAGTTTAATTAGACATCGAAGAATATACAAACAAATCCAGACTAATTCGGCGCCTTTGATTATGTTGACAGAAAATGGAATGTCGGAGATATTACGCTTCCCAAACCGGAAGATAAATGTTTCATAGATTCATTCGATGAATTATACGATGGTTGCCTTTTATATTTTGGGATTAGAGAACAAAATGAATATTAATAATCGAAAATCACTTTATTGTTTTTCGAAATATTCCCCATGAATATACACTTTGGCATGCGTTTGAACAACCAATTGGCGAAATACTTTTGCCACGTTGACCTCTCAGTTTGTTTTTTACGAGCGGGAATAAAAAGAAGTCATTCGGTGCCAAGTCAGGACTATACGGCGGATGACTCATCGATACGATGTTTTGGGTGCTCAAAAATGCAGTTGTTTGAGAGCTCGCATTGTCGTGGTGAAGAGTGATTTGGCGGTTGATTTTCCGGATTTCTTGGAAGACAACTGGTAAACAAATGGTTGTGTACCACTCAGAATTGACTGTTCTGCGTTGTTCTAGTGGTACGGTTGCGACATGTCCAGTTTTCCGAAAAAAACAGGCGACCATTTGCTTGGAAGTGCTTCGTGCGCGAACAACTTTTGTTGGATTTGGCTCATCTTGAAACACCCATACAG
>WOGO01003117.1:0-14769 GCA_015342085.1 Leptinotarsa defecta | reverse complement strand
GTAGTTTTTAAATTGAAAAATGTTGTCACTCAAATGAAAAATTACGTATTGAAATAAGTTTGTTCACCTGATTAAATATTCAAAATGATGAAAATTCACATGCATGAAAAAATAAAGATTGTATTCGAGACAGTAAAGAATCTTACAAAGGCGCTGGTTACTTTCTATAGATGCTACTTTTTAGATATATTCACAAAAATGAATCAAGTGACCAGAAATCTGTAGATAGTGGATTCCATTCAATGCACTCTTTCCTCCCAGTACAGTGCTCAGGAAAATATTATTGTAAATATTGGCTAACAATCAAGACATAACGTTGAGGAGCACCGTCCTGTCAAAACTTCATCTTCATCATACTGTTGATTCAAATATACATTATCTAGAGCACTGGATTGAAATGAGAGGTAATTATGAATGGCCACTTAGGTTACCAGATTGGTTGTCCCTTGATTTATTTTTAGTTATTTGATTTAGTTATTTCGAAGGATTTTTTTTCGTGTAATTAATTGCTCATATGAAAGAGGTTACTTAAAAATGACTTTTCCTTCTAGTTTGGGAAAAGTTATTTGCTTTCTTTCTTTCTTGGGAAGTTTCCCACATTTTGTGTATAAAGATAAAATCCAAAAACCTGGTAAGGTCAGATCCAAATAACTTAAAAGAAGAACCTATTACACTGTACCTAGAGAATAATTTCACCATTGAAGATATAATTGACTCCCGTGACTTTTTCTGTTGCTTTTCTTCTGAACGGGACTCGGTATCATGGGTCGATTCATCTGTTCTGTGAGATGTCAAAATATGTTTTGATGAATTTTCATCATGTTCATCATTGACATTGACAAGTTTTTTTGTTGAAAGCCTGAAACGAGAACAATACTATAACAACTTACGAGTATTTTCGGGGTAGGTTACTGATAGTCTAGGTCACAAATGTCACACCGCAAAATTTGAGTTTGCTTTCGCAGAAAATTATCATTCAGTTTTTATTCGAATCGTAAATTACCCAGAGCAGCTTACGATTTGAGCCAAGTTACACAAACAAACAATTTAAATGCTATAAATAATTAATTCACACAAAAAGAAATGTGTTTTGCAAATATCACAAAAATTGTTGCAAATATTAAAAATTTTAAAAAAGATCCTCACAGAGCTGAAAATATAGTAAAAAAAGTCTGTAATTCCGAAAATTTCGCACCACCATTTATAGTTTTGATCCAAAGGAAAAAAAGGTTTATCGAATTGATTTTCTCATTTATATCTAATTTTGTTGGGTAACAATTCTTTCCAAGTCAAAGGTTTAAAAAAACTTCAATCATTTTTTACTACTGGGGCCTACATTTTTTTTTTATTCATGTATGAACAAAGATGTTGAAAAGTACAAACATAAAAATAACATTGAATTTTTTTCAAATATTCCACTTGCTTTGTTTTTTTTTATGAGAGGCTGCATAAATATGTTTTTTCAATTTTCCATTCTTGTTACTGGAAATTTGTTATAAACAATTGCATTATTTTCGTGGAAATTATTTTTCTGCAAGAAAGTCTAATTACTAATACAAATAAAAGATAAAACTCGAAATTTCGGACTAGAATAAATCCAAAACAAACACTTTTCTCAATCATCAGAACTGCACTACTCGACTCTACGCGTATTTCGCCAAGGAAGTTGGCGTCATCTGGAGTTGAAGAAAACTTCATATCTTGAATGAATATACTTCAGTTGTTGGTTGGTGAAACGCACGTCAAATAGAGTTTTGCTGTTCTGGTGATTGGGAAATGAGTTTATTTTCGACTAATGCAAACAATGTTTTGAAAAAAAAAATATTCAAAAAAGGTTTCGTTACATAAAAACGCATTTGTTAATTCAATATTCAGTTTTGCCAGTGAATGAATAAAAATGAAAACAAATATTTTTTTGATAAGAAGAAGAGCAGTGGAAATAATGTTTTTTCAAAAAGTAAGGTTTCTCAAGCATGCTTTACTGGCAAAAATGAATAGTTGATTTAAAGTCACGTTTTTTCCTAAAAATTATTTTTGAATGAATAATTAGATTTCTTCAATTTTTTTCCAATCATCGCATAATGCACTGTGAATGAAAAATACGAAAAATTCAGGTGGTATGAAAAGTTTCCGACTCCAACATAAAGATAGCAGCTCTGGTAAATAAAAGCTAGTGAATTTCGTTGTTGACAGTGACTCCCCAGTTTCAGCCATTTTGGACACGCACTCATTATATAACAGTTGTTTGAGTGTGTTGATTGGAGTGATTTTATGAAAATGGACAAAATGAAATATCCAGCTGTCATTAAATATTTGTTTTTGAAAGTGATACATGGTTGTTTTTGTTTCTTTAGTAGTATTTAAAAACATATATCATAAAAATTCATTTGTCTAAAACAAATTGTTCATTAAATAAATAAAGAAAATATAATTTTTTTTTTGTCAGAATATCAAAGAGAAATAGAAATTATGAATTAAAAAAAATCGTTCTTTAATATTCATATTTAATAGCAAAAAAAATGTTGGTACACAAATGCGTTTCTAAGCAATAACAAAATTTTTTTTCAAGAAACTATTTTGTTTTTAAAAATCATAGCCGATAAAAATCCCCGCAAAAAAATGTCTAATAAACAATACATTCGTTCATAACAATTTTTCAAACAAATTGAGCTGAAAATTATGAAAAATAATTTGAATATTGAATAAATTTGAATATTAAAATAATATTTTTTTTTTCATTGCTTTGATTGAATTTTTCACTTTTCAACGTCTTTGATTGTGAATAACAAAGTGGAAAATCAAAATTTTTTAATTTTTCCAATGGGAATCTTTTTTGAATGCTTTCAAGAAAAGCTCCAAGAAGTGAATTAGATTTAAGGTTTTTAGCTTAAAAATTATCAGGGTTTTTATGTAAATTCAAAACTTGTAAAAATTGGTTGATTAACTAAAGTATATCTAATAAAATAATCACGGGTAAAATATTTTCCATGGATTTTCGTTTGTTCAAGTGTCTAGAGAGTATATGATTTTTTTTCGCCTCTAAATTAAAATTATAAATATTGGTGATATAGTTTCGAAAAGTAAGACTTTTTTTAGTAAATTTCCCCCTCTTTGAGGATCTTTTTTCAAATTTCAAATATCTTTAATATTTTCCGAGATATTTCCAAAAAACCAAACCCCCCTTTTTTACTAAATTGTATATAACTTTTGCCTTGAACAAAAGTTCCAAAAAAAATATCTTGTGACCCAGACTAATACGCCTACGCAAATCAAAGATCAGTTGGATTATGTGTGTGGGGACTCTGCACCATCTTTAACCACGGTAAAATTTTGGGCAGCTGAATTCAAACGTGGTCGTAAGAGGTTCTGAGATGATGAACGTTCGAGACGATGAACGTTTGAGACGAACAAAAACTGCAACTATCGACGAAAAAATCGCCAAAGTTCACCAAATGGTGCTAGATGACCGCCGAATCGAAGTGGTAGAGATAGCAGAGATTACATACTAAATCAACATTTCGGCATGAGAAAGCTGTCCGCGCGCTTGGTGCTGCGTTTGCTAGCAAACCAAAAACGTGCTCTGTTGGTGCAATAAATCCGAGTTTCGACGCCGATTAATTACTTTACATGAATCTTTAATACATCATTATACGCCCGAAATAAAAATACACTCCAAACTTTGTGGACTGCAAAGGGGGAACCAGCTCCAAAAAAAAACAACAGTTTTTCGGCTGGGAAAGTGATGGCGACTGTTTTTTCAGCTGGGAAAGTGATGGCTACTGTTGTTTATGAAAGTCATGGAGTCGTGGAGTAGACACCCGGTATATACCTACCTGAATGATTCTTTAGAGGGAACAATTGTAAAAGACTTCAATTCTTGCTCATCTTCCATATTTTTTTGTATGGAATGTTTCGACTTTGGTTCAAATTTTTCATCTTCGACACTTCTTATATTTTCTTTTGACTCCAAAGCACTGAAAAATATACTCCTTTTACAGTTTAGAAAAAAAAACTTTCAGGTAATTTCAGAATTCATTTTAGAATAGACGTTCCAAAGTGAATTCTATACCTTTCAAAGAGGTAAAAAAGATTAGTTTTTCCCAAGCCCAATATAAGAAATTTTACCAACTCATTGAATTTCGACATTAGAAAACAGATTCAACAGAAAAAAAGAATTCAATATCATTTGGTCATTCAGTGAATTAGCAGAATTTTCAATTCTATTCATTTCCAAACATTCCAAGAGATTCAGATTCAAATCTTTCTCTTCCAAATGTAAAACATCATAGTGGTTGAACTCATTACCCTGTGCCAAAAGATCGTTTGCAAACGTAGAATTGATCTTCACATTCAAGAAACTATTTGTTGCATTTTTTGGGACTAATATAAAGTTTTAAGCAAGAGCAACAAGTCATCTTCCTCTAGGTTTTTTCAATCAGGAACCTACGATACTCTGAGGGATGATCCTGAAACTTCGTGCCAGAAAAACTTGGAGAAAAATTCGAAGTCAATAGAGTTGTTTATGAATGGAAGTGATAAACGCAGAGCGATGATCATCCATTCAAACTCTATACCAGAGGTGTCAATTTTGCAGAGGGCCACATATTGAATTCAGAATGTGTAGGCGGCTAGGTTCAAATAAAAAAATGTACTGATTTATATGTATATTATATTATAAAATTTTATTTATTCAATTATATAGTACACAATATACGATTGTTAAAAATCATATCAAAGTTATGAAAGAGGGTAATTATTTTGTGCTCGAGGATCCAGATTCCTGACTTATCTTGTTTTTCACAATCTCAGTGATGTCAGGTATATCGTATTCTTTGTAATTATTTTAAGAATTGATTGTAGATCCCAAAATGGTAACAGTTATGTGATTCGACACAACAGTTATGGATATCGCACGCGGACAACACAAACAAATGCACAACACCTTCACAATCACTAGATTTCACAATCACTTCTTCGCAGTATAACTAAAATCCTTCTCTGACCGTATCGCTTCGGTTACTCGACTCAACAAACTCACGTCGCGCCGACGACGTACTTCTTATATCGATAAGGAAGGTTCTGGTCTAGACTCGAAGCGCGTGGAAGATTGGATTGTTCTCAACAAAAACAGTAGGGTATTTCCACTTGTTGCTAAGAGATGTCGTTACTGTCTATGATTGAGTTGTTCACTAAAACTAAATAGGTACCTAACTAACACTCTCTCGCTTGTCAAGGCACCCGCTGCCCTTGAAATTACTTATAAATGTAGTGTGCGTATTTTCAAACATCCGTAGACGAATCGAGTGAAGTGAAAGTGAAAAACATAACTCCTCCTGATAACATCGAGTGAAGTGAAAGTGAAAAACATAACTCCTCCTGATAACGCAACATTTATGTTATTTCCTTTAATGTCCAAAATTTCCGCCAGTTACGCATATACACTTTCATTTCTTACATTTTTCGCGGTTTTCAAGAAAAAATTCTTACTTCTTTGAATCCATCGAACTTTTTGATTCTTTTTCTGGCACAGTATCCAGTGATTGGCTAGCCCTCACTTGATCTCTCTCAGTGGAAACATAATACATATTATGTTTCTCTTCTAGTCTGTTTTTGAAACACGGCAATTTATATATGTCATGAATTCTATCTCCAGATGCTTCAATTGAAACTCTTTTCCTACCTGAAAGAAGTTTTTTATGATATCAAGAAAGAACGAAAATGGGTAAAAATTACAATGTGATGTCGTTCTTCTGGATACTTCAGATAATGTTAATTGTTTCAAAGTGGACCTTCCGCTTGACTGTTTTCCTGTATATGTGAAACTATTTGAAAGAATATAAAAAAGAGTCCATATTTCCCAAACACTCTTTAAAATAGAAAAACGAGGAGTTGTAAGTTACTAGTTGAATGTGTAGATTGTAGCATTCCACATTGTTTCACTTTAAAACATTTAGCTAACACCAATATGATTTTCCTACTCCTGTGAACCCGATTCGGAAAAAAGGTTTTTGATTTGCTCAGTTCAGCAAGTATGTATTTTTTTCTATATATTTTCATTCGTTTTTTTTTAATTCAATTTTTTACTGTTCAAATATTTCATTATGATAAGATATGTTTTAGTTTAGTAGAAAATCTTAACTTTTCTTTCCCAAAAATTAATCAATCCTAAAAATATACTCCTTTCAATTCAAAGAATGATATGTTTTGCAACGATCATAAATTTGGTTCAAGTGTCATTCGCCAAATCTAAAAATTCAAAGTCATAAACTCAAAGAAAATGTGTCTGTATCGTTTCGAAAAAAAATGTTTTTTGAATATTTCTCCAAGTATGAAATACATAAGTATAAATTTTTTTACACAGTTCATTCTTCAAGTATTGAAGTTCGTATCGAGATGAAAGAAAAAACTTGATAGTAGTTGCTTCACGATGTTTTCTCCTATTTGTTGCTAATTTACGATATGACAGTTGGGTTGACGAAAAAATACACATATGTCATCAATAGAATACGTGATAAAATCCATACTTTTATCACTCAAATTGGGAATGGCTCTGTTTATTGTCCTGCGTACTGGAATACCTAAATGGAAAATGTAACATGGTGTTTTTACTATCAATGAATTTCAAAAATGAAAGCGTTTTCATTAAAAGGTTAGGATATTCATAGCAATGGCCATATTGTTTCGTTTTCATCAGTTTGTGACTTATATAACACTAGTTGTTGTCCGCGGCTTAACCCGCGTAGAATTTGCTTCGTCACATTCAGTTTTGTGACAGAACATTTTAAACAAATAGTTACAACCCAAAACTTCAGGTTTCCAACTTCAAAACTGACGTAATTCAATACAATCTTTCAACCCCTAGTTTTCCCCCGTGGGGGTGGAAATTCCAGATTCCCTTTCTTGATGCTTTTTTACGCTATACAAAGAACCTGCCTGCATATTTCAAGATTCTAGGTTTAGTATTTTCGCCTGTACAGGCGAAATACAGTAACTAAAAAAAATATGCAATGCAACTGCAATGTAATGATTAGCTTTGAGATAGAATCAAGTTACCTATAAAGAAATTCGCAAAACTAATACAACCGTCCACGACGTTTGCCATCACGCGTTCGGCTCGCGTTTTCGGCGATGGCGCATCATTGCTTAGACCACTCCTGTACCCGCGCGTATTGTACCCCGTCGTCTTACAGTAGATGCGACGCGTGATGGTTTACTGCGTTGCGTCAAGTCAATCTTATAGATGATAACTTATCTTATAAATTTTGAATGATTCGTCCAAATAACTTTGTGTAAAAGACAAAGTTTATCTATATTGAATACTTATGTATCAATTTTCAAAAGAATTTGACATATATTCTAGAATGTGCATTTTCAAAAATGTATCAAAATTAATTGTATTTATGGTTCAGTATTTTGCATATAGTGGCTACCTACCACATAAGAGGTAGATATATGCCATCGCGGACTTTTATTTAGAACTAATTACGATAAACAATCTTACGGTACATTATATGCATGTGACTCCAACGGTATAGGTAGCAGACGCCAAGATAGGTCTCAGGTAGCAAGAATTTTTCCTACTTAGTTTTACTTTCAGTCGTTCAGGCGTGAAAGAGCCACAAACATACATACACAAATACATACCTTTAACTTCCACATTTACAATATTAGTATATATAGATATAGATTCACGAATTGATGACGCATGCATATTCATTCGTCGACTCAATTTTATTGATTGGCACGAATATTTTGAGTTTTACACAGATCGTTATTTGAAACGTTCTTTAAGCTCCTCATTGTCCTCATTTTTGAAAAAATAACGTTCATCAAACATTCATTTAAGAAAATCACTTGTGCACAACAAAACTGTAACACTATTCAAAACGCGTCTTTCACAACTAAGTAATGGTTATCAGGAAATTATCTGAATCGATCATTGATGCCAACTGACGAAATGCTAGTTTTGGTGCGTTGAATGTTACGGAAATTTTTTTAGAAAACTCATTCCTATGCGATAAACCACCTGTTCAAACTACTATCATGGAATAATCGTGAGTGTACATGAAAAAAATCCTGGTTCAGATACATGGGTCCTTTAATTTTTCTCACTGTACACATGATAGATTTGGATAATTCCAAGTGCGCATTGTTAGTTCATTGCGTTTTTTTTGCAGTGTTTCGTACTTTTTTCTTCACTTTCAGGCGATCTACTTCGATGGCAATTGTGGGAATGTTCTTCATTTTTCCGCCTGCCAGGTGACGTTGACGTTGACCTGGAGCTCTTTTTCGGGCAGTGACACGGACTGAAATTGTTACGATATTAGTAAAATAATATATCCACAAGTGTAAAATTTCAAGGCCGTAGATAACTGTGTCTGACGTTTTGTCGAAGGCTGTGATAGGCATCAAAGGCGATAAGACATCGAACAGTAGGTATATTTTGGTTGTCTTCAATGCAGATGATATACAGTGGGTTTGAGTCTCCAGTTTTATTCCAATTGTGTCGGTAACTAGATTATATTTCCATATTTCTAAATCTCCTTCCTGTATAGTACTCAGTAAATCAGCAGTAGTGAAACACGCACTCAGAAAAAATATCGCCTTTATCGCCATTGAAGTGACCCAAATCCTCAAAAGAACTTTGAGTTACTATCCGAAATTGAATTGTTCATGGAGAGATTGGAAGAATTCAACCTCATACACAAGTCAATAAAAATATTCTCGGACAGTCAAGCGGCGTTGGAAGCCAGGATTCCTGGCCATACTGGCCTGGAAGGTAATGAGGCTGCTGACTCCCTTGCAAAGGAGGGTGCTGCAAGCAGCTTCATCGGACCTGTCATTGGCATCGATTGAACAGCTGAATGGTAAGAAGATTAATGAACTTCTGACATAATCTTCTAGGATTGGATCATTCCAAGGCGTTATTCAACTTTATTGATACCAAACAGTTTGAATCATCATCATATGCAGAGACTTGGACTGTCGAAAGACAGTGTGTTGCCTCTGTTTGGAAAAATGATGAAACAGCAGAGCACATACTTTGTGCCTGCCTCGGCAGAGCCGTAATCTGACCATCTGACCTGAAAGACCACTCACCATACAAACTAATCGTCTTCGTTAAGCAGCTGGGTTTATTTAGTCGAGTGTGAATAGATGTGAGCCACAATAAACCCTCACGGGTTGCGGTGGAGAGTCGAATTGACCCACTCACTTTGGACCTCACCTAACCTAACGTACAATCCGAAACTAGATAGGGAGGTGATAAAATATCAGAAAAACGAACAATTTCAACCGAAAGGAGAAGAGAATCAACATCAATAAATCTAGCCACCTACACTTCATTGCTCGCGTAGTAGGACATTCAATCGAACCAATAGGAACGAAGCCACCCCCACCGCTAATGGAATAAAACCAGGAACCCAAACCAAAAGGGAATGTTCCTCAATTTGGGTTATTACAGCAAATGCAAGTTTGAATGAAATAAAGTTGAATTTAATTCATGAGTTTTTCAAATTCACTTCGAAAAGTATTCACAAGCCACATATATAGAGGAAGATAGGTTAGGTGCACAAAATGTCACATGTCACAGCATGTCTCGGAACATAAGTAAACAGAACAGCACGCCTCTGAAATATGTCATCTTTGTTTGTCTCATACAGGTAGCAGAATCATTGTCCTTTATTAGCTATAACCGATGTTGCCAAATGGTGAAATAGAAACGAATCTCTTTAAATGTTGAATGCATTATTTCTTCTTAAGTCTTCAAATGAGTTTTTAAAGAAAAAGGTTGAAATGATAAGTTTGAAAGACGTTGTTTTAGAGCTGTTTTATGAAAACTACTTGATTTTTGTCAGGAGGAACATTCCCCATTCTATCGTATCTGCTTTGATGATAGAACACTTCGTCCGTTGTCTTATTGCTTTTTATAATGTCTACCGCAGTCGTAGAATAAACATCAGACGTATGAACCTGCACAACAAGATCAACAAACCAGCAAAATAAACTTGAAATATTGATTTAATATATCAATTTTGAAGTATCCTATCAATAGAAACCGTAATAAAACTCATCTAATCTGTTACTCGGATTTTTGTTGATGTAGATTTGAACATGCCAAGATCTCAAGAAAACGATTTTTTCGTATTAAAGAAATAATACATAGGTGTATTTATTACTTCTGAAATCACTTGAAATTATATAACTCAATCAAAAAGCAGTCACCAATTCTTTGCTGAGATCATTAAATATAATACAGAATAAAATATACAATTTAATTTTCGAACCCATATTTGTGGAGAAGATGAATTTTATTTAAGGAATAAATCGAAAAATTAGTTAATCAACAGGAAATTGCCTTTTTTCGGCCAAGCCGAAATTGCCGTTTTCGTCACTGCGAATACAGTGAGGCACAATATTCTTCTTGAATTTCAGACGGGTTTTCGATGTCTTCACAACTGTCAAGTTGTTTTGTTGGACATCGCCAGAACTGTTCTCAAAAGTTTCAATCTAATAAGAGCGAATGTATTGTAGGAAAAAAATCAATTTTCATTCAATCATCTGACGTACAGGAAGTATTTTAGTCAAGGACAAAAACAGATTTCATTGAATTCATTGGTGTACATTAGAGAATCATTTTCGATCCTCTGTTATTTATTATATTCACACAGTACATAACTGCGAAGAAAAAAATAAACGCATATATTTTCATCATTTCAACCAAAAGAAAATTAGAAATCTAGTATTTTGACAAAAGAAAAACGATCCGAGATACCCCATCTGATACAAAGAATTATTATTAATAAACAAATAGTACCTAAGGACACATTGAATCATCTAATCATCACATTGTTCACCTAATTAATCGTCATTTTCTGTGAATAGTCAACGGCATTGGGTGATATGGTCATTAGCCGTATGTTCTGGGTACAGAATGGTCATAATTGCCTGAGTCACGTAGAGAGTATTATCTATTCGCAGTTTCATCAAACATAAAATGTAGCAAAAAGACCCAATGCCAACCTGAACAATATTCGGTGAAGTTGGGTTCAAACCCACGATCTTATGATAAACGATAGCATACAAAGTTTCCATGATACAAAGTTTTTTATTGGCTTAATATGTCAAACAGACCATATTTACGCTTGTCGAAATTATTTTATAATATAATAAAAACGATATATTACTACCTTTGTTTGAAGGTGGTTGACAATGTTTCGTGGTGTATTTCATCAGTTCGGACTTCCATTGTCTACTATAATATAAATTGATTTGAAATCCATGAAAAAAATTAAAAAGATTAACAGAAAATAACAATTTTATTAAACTAAAAACTGAAATTACAAAAAAATAATATACAAGCAACAACCAAAAAAATAAAAAATTGAAATATTAATAAAAGATGAAAATTAAAAAAATATTAACAAAAAATGAAAAATGAAAACTAAAAGATTCCAAACCAAGTTACGTCACGACGTTTCGATTGTTAGTATCCACAATTATCACCCAAAGGCGATTGTGGATACTAATACTATGTTATTTCTTTGTAATTTCAGTTTTTTTTTAATAAAATTGTTATTTTCGGGTAATCTTATTAATTTTTTTCAGGGATTTCAAATCAATTTATATTATATTATAGATGATTGAAGTCCAAGCAGAAAAAATACTATCTTTCTACGCGTGTTTCGCTAACCAAGTGATCTCAGGGTGGTTTCTCATTCATACTTTGAATTTCAATGGTAAAAATAATTTTCATCGCACCCTAATTGAAACGCAGGAACTTACGTATATCTAGTTTCAAATTATCAGTTAAGCAAATTTCATTAATTTTTATAACATGATAGCTGATACTATGATTCAATATATGTGTTATGAAAACTTCTCAATGAGATACTGATATGTTGAAATTGAAAAATTAAGTTGGAAAATGGATTGTTCGAAACGTCCATCGCTTCATCAGCAGTCTAGATAGTGTAGAAATATGGGAAAGTGAAAGCTTAGTCCGTAGTGAAACTAGTGGTGAGTCTTCTAGGCTTGATATTCAAAGTATTTGTATAATGGATTTATTAGGTATCTGAAAAATCTCTTAAAGTAATAGGTTCAATCTGGATCCCGCAGAAGAAGTTGATGAAGATGTGATGTTTGAGCATCCTCCATTGATGTTAGCACGTTTTCACATATCTCTGCTCTCTGGAGGATTATGACCACAAACCAGGAATCCCAGCACAAAAACATAGGAATGAAAATACTACTACTTCATTCAAGGTCTCAATAATCGCATTCTCATACCAGCCGGTTCGAATTTTTGTATTGATAAAGGAAGGACGCCACAGTCCAGAACATAAAACTGGTAGATTTACATTCCCTAAGGATAATTTTGTTAAACTGCATCAAAGTTCTGCAGGGTTAAAAAAACTGAATGGATACCCATCACAATTTATCAATGAATAAAACACCCGATGATAACTACTGAATCGCATTTAGTTCGCGAATTTTTTTCTTCCCTATTTCACAAAAATTGATGAACTCTCTATCTGTTTTATTCAAAAGAAGTTCCAAGAAGTTGACATATTTATTATTATTTGTGAAAAAATGAAATGAAGACAATAAGCAAGATGATGGTTTGTTCAATTTTGGATAATATGGTTTTCAGTGCATCGTGCACATTGCACATTGACTGCAGAGGGTATTATAATTTTTACAAATCAGATTTAGAGGAGACACTTTTCCAAGGAGTTGAAGGGGTATAAAAAGTGATCTGTTTTACGTGTAGTAGCTTGAGGTACGTTGAAGTTCTTGTAAATAGAGTGCATCAATGGAACAATGCAAAATTTTGTATAACATAATAATACTTGATGAAATTCTACGTTGCTCTAAGGAAGGCAGACCGAATCTTTGAAATAGTGAGGAGTGATCAGTTTCTCTAGCAAACTACACGCCATCAGTCCTAAATGCAAGAAACTTCAGAAAACGCCATTGCACATTTTCCAAGGTTCCATTTTGTACATTATAGAGAGGATACAAAATCAAAGTAGCATACTCTTAACTTGGAGCGAACGAGAGATATATAAAGTATGGTTAAGGCGATAATATTGGTGAATGATTTACAGTTCCGCAGAACAAAACCAAGCATTTTTCTAGCCGATGCCGCGACAGCATTGGTGTGGCCAACAAATGTCAACCTGCTGTCGAACGTCACCAGCGAAGGAGTATTATCTCCTCGAAAGTATGAAAATACTCAATAATATTGGCATTACATGTAAAAGAGCTAACATTGTACTTTTCAACATTTGTTGCCAATTTATTGATTTGACACTAGTTATCTATCAGGTCTAATTGAGACTGCAGGTAAGAGCGGCTCTCTAAACTTGTTATAGATGAAAAGATCTTCAAGTCGTCTGCAAAAAGCAACGAAAGCTCGGAGGTGAGATCATTTATGAAGATGAGGAAAAACAGGGGTCCCAGATTGGAGCCTTGTGGCACACCGGATGGTGAAAGGTATGGTGCAGACGCAAATCCAAATAAGATCGTAGGAGTTGAGTTAGTGAAAGATTTGAACCCATTTGAGCTATTTTCTCTAGTAAGATGTAGTGACTAATTATGTCGTAGGCCATTGCAAAATCTGTATATATATATATAATGTCAACTTGCCCTTTCATGTCCATTACTTCTATCAAAAACCGCTTAATACTACAGAGATTCGAAACAGTGGATTTTTTTGCTAGAAAGCCATGCTGATTTGCAGAGATCAGGAATTTGACTTGCGGCATTAGCTAGTCATACACAGATATCTCAAAGGCCTTCGCGAAGTTACACAGAATAGATACTGGTCTGGTTTTTTATTGTTTCCATCGATCAGAAAAATGAGATTCGCTTAGGATTGTATTTAATATTTTTGACAATGGATAAGCAAAAACCTGAGCACAGTCCCTCACTAGGAAGCTAGGAATAAGATCATATCCAGAAGTTATTGAGTAAGGTGATGATTTTTTCAAATGTATATAAAAACATAACACAATGATATTTAGTCATAGTATCTTCTGTTGATGCTAACTTGGTTAGCGAAACGCGCGTCGAGAAACAGAATTTGGTTTTAGTGTGAAACAAATGTTTTTGATAGATTAGTTTTTGATATTGACTCACGATTCTGTAACACCAGTATCAAATGAAAACTTTCACTTTTACTTACTGGTGAAATATTTAAAGAAGACTGTAATCACCAATATGCCGGCAAAATCGATTTCAAATTATCTCTTTGTGTATAAAGCTTTATTACTCACTCTTTAGAGGCACTTGACAATGGCGCGAACTCTTTCGAGACGTGGAATGTTCCTCCATGCGACATTGAAGGGTTTTTAAGCGCCTTTACTGTAGTCGGGTATCTTCTCGCTCTAGTCTTCAAAATTGGGCATTCGTACTCGTTTACTTCGAAAACTGAAACCAGTATCAAATGTATTATTACCTATTGAAATTTTTTCCAACGAAACTTACGGAAACATGATGATACAGATTTGTCTATGAATGTGCCAGTTGGGCCTATCTTTGTAGATGAGTCCCACGCTGTCCTGAAATCGAAATGTCACCTCAGAATTTTCAATTCAAAATAATTGATGAAAGACATGAGGGGATATTCACAGGAAGGAGTATTATCACCCCTTCTATGGAACATACTTCTGGATACCCTGATTAATCACCTCAACATTAATGAATTCTACACAATTGCATATGCAGATGACATAGTTATCTTGCAGACGGGCAAATTTGTGAACA
>WOGO01003116.1:0-14335 GCA_015342085.1 Leptinotarsa defecta | reverse complement strand
ACATCAGTCATGGTGGTTTTCAGGTTCATGAGTCCCATAGGCATTAAATAATCTAGTTTTACTATGAATATTTAGTGAGCACTTAATTAGCACTTTATTTTGATTGTCTATGTATTCGTTTATTTTTTTTTTCTCAAATCAGGTATCTCGATTTTTTTCGCTTATTCGCAGTCGTTTTCATCTTAATTTCTTGCAAGCACCTAATTAGCACTTTATTACCACGCTTAGTTTATACCTGATAGAGCATTCGTCTTTGTTTTGAGATACCTGATTCTTAGATCTGTTGTTTAGCAAAATTGGAAGCTTTGTTTATTAATTAGAAAATTTTACGATTCTCACCGTTTAGCACTTAATTAGCACCTAATAGTGTTTGTTCCCTTAACATTCATTATTTTATTATTATTTTCATAGCTAGCATTATGTGATGGTAGCAACACAACTTTGAGTATTGAGTTGCGCTGTAAGTTACAGAGCACCTAATTTTTGACTTCGGTACCTCAAAAGCACCTAAAAAGTACCTAATTTTCGCATTTTCTAAATGCGATTTCCGTACTTTGCGTTGCTGGCGTAACAGAGCTAGTTCATTTGCGCACTTTTTGAGTACGATGACGGGAACTTTATCAGGGCCAGACGCTGTTCAAAATTCGCCTGACTAGACGCTGTCAAAAAGGTATTTCTGGCATTGTAGATTCTGGGCCATTTCAGACTGCCAGGCGTGCAAAGTCTGGCACGCGTGCCGTAGCTTGCCGACCCCTGGTATAGAATGTATTGTTGTTTTTCCATTAACCAGCTATCGCACCTCTATGAACGAGAACCCTCAGAAGTCGAAACTTGTGCGAGCTGCTAAGAACTAACGAGGTCTTATCTTTTAACGTGTGATTCCTAACACGGGTTGGTCGATAGCGAGTAGAAATCGTGCGTTCTGCCTGCGGCTTGAACCATCGACTCACACATCGGCCGATTGACTGAGTGAACAAAGCACTCACGTCGAACCGCCCGGCTACCGACCGGGCGGTATAGAATAAATAATTCGCTTCTATAATTGTATTAATGTGATAAATGGAGTGAAATGTATAAAACATAACTTTTAATTCTAGATCGGAATTTCAAGTCACTTTAAGTGACAGTATGATACATATAGGTACCTACTTATATCTCTGATTTTATTTGGCTAAATGGATAATTTTGGACGTAACATTAGTTGACTATTTTGTATTTCATGTTCATATTTTGTAATAACACTTGAAAGAGAAAAATTTCTGGGAAAGATTATTTTTGGGAAGGAAAGATTTTGACTTTCTACTTCTCCATCATCATACAAAAAAATGTGTGAATCTTTCAAAGAATGGAAGAAAGCAATTAATTTCGAAAAAAAAAAAATTTCACAAAGATGTGTAGATCATGCAAAGGGGTAACTTTCAGACAAAAACTAGTAGAAAGAGTCCTGTTGAAACAACTACTTTCATATATACACTGAATTACACTAAGAAAAAATACTTTCGAAACAACTACTTTTATATAAACAATGAATCTTATAAAATATACTTTTTCCTATTCAGTTTGTACTCCACACATTCGTAATTGAATCAGATATCATTCACAGGAGTGGTATACGGAAGAGGTAAAATTTCATCTATGTGGAAGACTGTCATCGGCAATTTCGAACATCGATATTTCGGAATAAGAAACTTGCCTCATTGCCTTGCCATTTACAAACGGGATAACATTACAATGTGTAACATTCAATGTATTCTATACGACTTCATGTCACGAATGAGTTGAAACTACAAAACCTTTTTTTTTCCCAAAAATTATTCCCTACTGAAAATATACCCTCTTCAAACATTACTGGAGTTTTAACCCACCACCAAATCGTTATTTAAACACATCGACACGTGTTTCTGTCACCAATCTTATAGTGAATAAAAAATGAGTTATTCGAAAAGGTGAGAATACGTGTATGTTTCAATCAACTCGCTATAATCTATAATATTTGTTTCAATTGATTTTGAAAAGCATGTACTTTCTAACAAGTGTTGGTATTTTTGAAACAATCACTCCATAGATTCAAACATGAGATATTCCCTAGACATATGGACTGCATTTATATGTACTTTTTAATTTTTATTTTATTTATTTAATTTTTGATTTTTTCTGAGATTTTTTTCAGATTTCTGGGCTTTTATATAGAATATTATGAGTTGACGTCACTGAGAGTAGAATTCATTTATGGTAACTAATGTTTTGAGTGATTTTCTTGAAAGATATCTCTTTCAAAAATATGGGAATTTCTGATGCAAAGATTATTTTCATAGTGTTGAATTCAACTCATGATACATATTCACAGTTTTTGTAATGTAGAATTTGAATTCAAGTATTCTCAAAGCAAAACAAATAATGAAAAACTAATGAGATTGTTATTTGAAAATCTCCTTTGTTTTTTTCAACGGATGACAAAATACAAATATTAGGCATTTCTTGAGATCTATCACTTGGAAAATCTGAAAGAGATGACTACTATTTTTGCTTCAAGTGGGTACTTTGAGATAATAATTTCTCATTCAAAACAGAACTATGAATATATCCACTTCAAAATAAATTCGAACAATATAATATAACTAAAACACTACCATATAACATGGAACGTAATGATGATACGCCATATCATTACATAAAAAGTGTATATTTTAACCTCTAGATTGCCTTGAACCCTGGTGAGAAACATAATGCAGATAAATGACATAACCGACATTACACATTTCTTTTCTCGTAGAATCTATTCGTATCAGTTTGTTCATTCATATTATATATTCGGATTGAGAGCAATCAATCAATAGTTATCACAGCGGAAAAGCAGATTCGCACTGACACAGTTCAGGAGTTATTTATAATTGGCAGGAGTTTGTACTTCAGTTGAAAAGTGAGCCTAGCTTTGTTTTGGTTCAAAAATATAGAAAAAAGCGATTTAGTGAGAAAAAAACTCAGGGTTGATGAAATTAACCAACTTTAGTGATGTGCTGAGGTTGTAAATTTCAGATATTCTATTACAATTAAAAGTATTTGTTTTGAGATGGTTGTGGACAAATAAAAAGTAATGGTGTCTCATTAACTTTCATTTTTCGAGAATACATTTTTAAACTACTCTTACTTGTTTCAGGGATTTCAAATCATTTTATATAGTAGACAATGGAAGTCCGAACTAGTGAAATTCTCTTATGACATATTTTCACAAACTTATTTTTTAATTATATTCAAAGTGGCTAGTACAACCAAATAACGTTATCATAACTTCCGTCATATTGAAGAGTATTTTTAAAATTTACTTGGATTGACATTTACCTTGGTAAATTCATTCGTGATTTTTGAGAAAAAAACTTCGAGGTAAGATATGATCCATAGCTGAACAGAGAATAACTTGAATCACATCAATATATTATCTTTGGATTTAATTATACTCCATCACTTTGAAATAGTGCTGTATCATCAAAAAATTGTTGATGTTCAGATAAAAATCTTATTTTTCATCGGTAACAAACACTAATAATATGAAAAACATTTTCGCTGTTTGAGAGCCGTTTGTTCTTCCAAGTCTCCAGAAATTATATAACTCAGCTTCACGGAAGTTTTGCCTCCATATTTCTTTTCAAACATCTTTTTCCATATAGGTCTTTGTTGAATGTTTAAGGTGTTTCCCTGGTCATGATTTGAGCTGTCTATAAATTATTGGCCTCCTGTGATCCAAGGCCTTATATTCGAATGAAACATCTATAACTGTCTCTGTGCCCTTGTGGCATTGTTTAGGATTCTAAGGTCTATCAATTTTTTTCCGGACGGTTCCGTTTTAATACTTTGCAACAAAACCATTCCATAGACTTCAGTTCATTAAGATTACTTAGACAAGTTAGCAACAAGCATCTAGATGCCTATGAGAGTATAGAAATGAGTAAACATACTAATATTATGAATAACGATGGTGGACCAATATCTGATAGTTTACTATATAGCTTGTTAATATAATATTTTATTTTTTAGATTTACCTGACTATTACATAAGGACACATTGTACAATTAATTTAAGACTATTAGAAAAGGCAATATCGTAAAATCAATTTAAGACATTCAAGATGCAGCCACCTAGAAGAGATATCTATGGTATGAATAAGGATAACATTGTAAGAATATTTAGTTTAATCTTCCTATTGAAGAACTAACACGTCGAAACACGTGTCGAGGTGTTGAAATGACGGTTTGGTGTTGGGAAAAAACTCCATTAATATAAATTACTACACCAAAGATTCCAAAGAGTGCATGACAAGTTAACAAATCCAGGCAAATACCTTGTTTCCATTGAGAGGAACATTTTAATGTGAATACATCACATTTGTTCCAAAGTAATAATAAAATAAATGCATTCATACCTATCAATGGATAGAGTGGACGGAATTTCATTTACTACAACAGCCTACAACCTTAACAAGTAAATACCTACACTCGAATATAAAGGGCTATTCAAATTCGTTTCTGTACAGGGGATCTTGTAAACGATAAGAGATAGAGTGTCGGTTAAAGTTGTGGCAAAGTTACGTATTTTAGAGACCTATTCAATGATGTGAAGAAATCGAATATAGCTCCTTTGGTTCTGGAGATATACAGAAAAAACTAAAAAATCCTAAATTATTTTTTTGCCTTTATCTTCTTTATTCGCAGACTTATTGAAAATCTGTTCACATTTTGCTATTGGCACTTGATGTGGGCTTTCAGAATATATCCATGAATCTTTTATACAGGATGTCATCTGACTTGAGCCACCCCCATCTTTGAATTATTAAATATGGACCTGTATTTTCTGTTGTAGTTTTTGGAACGTAGACGTTCACTTCATACTGAGAAATTAAATTAAATTTTATATTTCTGGATGTTTCGGTAATATTCGATTATAATTTTCTGAATTATTCCCTTTTAAATTACAGCCCTGGAAATTGGTTGACTGAGTTGAATAAAAACATAATAGCAACTTTCACGTCTCCCTATATGTTCGAGAGTTTTTTTTTCATTTTTAGGTACCGCTTTTTATTATTTAATCTGCGGAATAAGTCCACCTGCGGTAAATTACTTGTATCTGCCTCATTAAAACTTGCTTGAAATGAATGCACCTTCATTCTAACCTGAAATATTAAACGTTTCAGACGCTGTACCGACAGTCACACATACCTCGTGACGTCTCACTAGCTTTCGGCAAAGTGGTGTATCTTGACAACGGCACTTGCCACTGAGATAAAATTTTTTTCACCATACCCTGGATGACAATGAAATGCCCAAAGTTAGATTCAACTAAACGACCCAATTGTTGTATACTCAAGGAAATTGAAAATACGATAGAACTGACCGATACTTGATGAAAATCCATCATAACGTATTCAAAAAACGCTTTAATGTGAGACACGTGTTTCGCTATACAATAGCATCATCAGGCGTCACAATATACACGTGTCACTGTTTTGTAAACTGTCAAGTGGAAAACTCACATTAAAGTGTTTTTTGAATACCTTAACGTATTTGCTTGGTGAAATTTGGAAATTTATGGATTTACACATATTTTAACCGATTAAACTTGGATTAATCGCTAGAAACATGAGTTTAGTGGTCACAAAAAAAATTATAAAAATCCACGTAAATTTAACAAAAGTTGGCACATAGGGTTTAATATGAGAAAAATTGTGAAAATTCGATTTGATTATGATCAAATCACAATTTGAAATATATACTGTAACCACTTCAATCACTTACCAAACACACTACTTTCTATTTTAGTATAACCTGTTATAAACAACCAAATTATATTTTGATAAAATTTCACAAACAAGGCACTCTTTTCTGAAACAAATTTATCATTTTCTGAAGTGCCCATTTAGCCGTTTGACTAAAACTTTTCTAAAGTGCATCTAGTACGAGCATCGTAAATGCACTAACTTTTGGCGGTATTTAAATTTCCATTGTAATGAAATAAATTTCCATTTGTTTAATATTTGTAAGGAGTCACACGTTAAAGGTTAAGACCTCGTTAATCCTTAGCTCGCACAAGTTTCGACTTCTGAGGGTTGTCGTTCGTAATGGCGCGACAGCTGGTTGATGGAAAAACAGATTTTTTTCTCAAGATCTCTTCACCATTTTTTGTACAAACTGAGAAACGGAACAAATGCAGCAAAATCGACTTACGAATTGTGTATTGAATTGGGCGTCGAAGATGGCGTGGGCCTTTTCTCCTCCCTGATGGTGCTGTTGTTGATTTTCGAAGTCAGCCTCTTCAGGACATCGTCCATGGATCTCTTCAAGGGATGCGAGAAACTATTGTTATTAAGTAAACTACTATTATTATTATTATAGTGAATGTTCGTCTTCACATCCGAATTGGGACTACTACACTCCGAAGAGTTCCTTCTTCTCTCAGGCTCATTATGCAACGACAGAGCCTGGATACTACTTGACATAAGAATGTTCGGTTCCGAGGAACACATTATCCTCGCGGTCTTGTTGGGAGGAGTCCGGTCCTCTTCAACTTCTTCGGCTTCGCTGCCTGACACGCTACCGGGCGAAGAAGACTCCGACAGCTTGTAGAATGCGTTGGAGCTGTGTACCATGGTGGTGGTGTCTTCTTCGCAAATGTCGCTCAGGTTGTTACTGCTGGTCTCATCGAGATCGGTGAGGTTTCCCCCTTCGCTACCACTGCCAGGCTGGTGGGATTGTAGGGAGGTTATGGTTTCGGCCGAGTTGGCACCTTCGTGTAGTTTAGTTGGTGGGGACTTTCGCTTCGATGACATATTTCTGAAATGAAAGGAAATTTGTTAGTTCAATGTTCCAATGGCAATTGATTATTTTGAAAGGGCAAATGTAAGCGATATATCAAGACCTTTGACGTTGAAAATTTTGATATGTTTCCTGATTCTTCATTCCAGATATCGGACGTAGACGATTGAGGGTACTAACAGTTGAGATATCGTAGCTCTCTTTCAATTTTTTTAAATAATTTTTAATTTTTCCATCTAAATTTCTTATTATATCTCATATATATTTCTCATTGTTTATATTATAGATATTCTACGTATTGTTTAATCTCAATTATTACTTTATTTCATACTTGTGATGCACTGTTTGGAATCTTTGGTGTAGTAATGAATATTACTGGAGTTTTATCCCAACACCAAACCGTTATTTTAACACATCGACACGTGTTTCGAACACCACGTGATCATCTTTATGGGGAAGAGTAAACTTGAAGATGAGCAATTGGTGATCGAAACACGTATCGAGGTGTTAAAATAACAGTTTGGTGTTGAGATAAAACTCCAGTAATATTCACTTCATTTCATGATCAAGGTGAATATTTTTGTTTTGATGTCACTTTCTTCAATTAACGAATTCATCTGAATAATTCAATATAATGTTTTTATTATTTCATTCATTTTTTTCTTCTTCAAGATTTCGAATTTGTCCAAAATGTTTTATGCAATAGGAGTCCGAACCCCAAAGAGCTGATTTGTGGTCGCTTTCTTGTAAATGAGGACCTATATGAAACTGTCTTATAACACAAATATATCCAATACCGATAAACTTAAATCTCACAACTTGCATATGATTCACATTTCTATTGAACCGAACATAATTAAAATAAGTTATTTTATATCGTTTTGCAATGGAGTTCACCACGTTTGAGAGAAAAGTATGAACAATTTTAAAATCAACTATACGAAATCAATGAAAGAAAGATAGTAAATCGATGATAGCTCTTTTGACTTGCAGTAAATGAATTTCACGACCACGCTTGGGTAATTCTAAAATTATAGGATGACGCAGTTTTTGAATTGATTGAATAGAAATCCATCAGGTAGGTTATCATGGGTAAGTTAAATTCGTGTCCTTTTAAAAGACGCTTTACCCAACCCTCACATTGAAAACTTTGGAGGTTGGAGCCCACCATTGCCAGATAATGAAAGTTAAAGGAGTGAGAATACGCTGAAACTAGTTTCCTTGGAACCAAAGTCAATGTGTCATTGAAAATTGAAAAGTCAAATGCATAGTACATAAATAATCCGAATGAATATATACATCCTTCCTGTAGGGTAATAATTACTCACTGTGAATAAGTTAATACGACATACCCAATGCAATCCAAAATCACCACGGATTCACTTCCTCATCTAGAATCTTATCCGAAAATCACTAGTACTAATCGCGTTTGCGTTGACCACTACCACCACGATCATCAAGAAGTATTTAGTGCCACGATTGCTAGTCAGTTTTCAATTTCCGCTCTATAACTACAAATCTGATTAGCATAACTACTAGCAATCCGTCTTCGGATCCGAATCAGCGTCGAACTAATCTTAGAACTCAGAATGCGTGTTCATATTTCATGTACCCGAATAACAGTGTTTATCCGAGAACAATCACGGATCAAAAGGGTCACGCTGCCATTATCATTCGTATAGAAAGAACTATGTAACGATTCAATCACAATCTCGGATTGTGAAAAACAGTTACATGTGAGGTCGGCATGTGAGAGTTTGGACCCGATAAATTTTCGAAAAATTTTCTGTTTGTATGCTGTTTTCCATCTTGTTTGCTACATACATTGTATTTTTCGTTTTATTGTGTTGATCCTGTAATAAACAATAAATTTCCAAAAATTTTTATATACGCTTTATATACGCTATGACGCTTTCCATCTCATAACAGATATTTCCCTGGGAAGCAAACTAGTACTAGCATTTTTTCGACCATGACAACAGGTGAACAGTTAATATTGAGATAGGCTACAAATGAGGTGTCATTGTCAGATACTCCCTAATAATGTTTGTGAAATATGTTGCTAAGGGGATGAATAAAGTTTTTTCAAGTGTCCCAAAAAAAATATAGACTATATTAGGAAATTTTTCCGTTGTGAAACAACAACAACAAATTCCAACAATTATGTATTGGATTTAGTTCCCAACATCAAAGACTTTGCACCAAACTTGAGTTTCAATTCGCATATTTCCTCCGTTATAAGCAAGGCTCTGAAAGTTTCAGGTTTTTTTAAAAGAGTAATTGCTGATTTTACAAATATCCAATGGTTGTAAGAATCAGGCGGTGTCTTTGTATGACAGCACTTTGAATACTGCTCAATTATCTATGATCCATTTTACAACGTTCACTCTCCAAATAGGGAAAGGGTTCGTCAGGTATTTTTCAGTGATGTCAGTTTCAAGGCCCTTGCCTATTACAACTACCAGAATTGTGAACAGTTCATCATGCTGTACTCACTTTCCCTAAGGAGAAGCTATGGAGATTTATCTTTTCTTCATAACTCTAGTCTAGTCTAGTCTAGTTCTAGCTTGCTATATTTCCAAGTACCATCTCGTACCACCAGACTCTTCAATTTTTAAAACGTCTGAAATTATGATTTTCACTGTGACAATGTTTTATTAAACATTAGACGTAACGGATCAGTGTATTCGAAAATTGGACTATGATAGAATAAAAGTTATAGATTATTAGAGTATATAATGCGGAAAACTGAAATCTTTATAAGCAATATATATTTAAAAACCACCACTCATTATTTTCACGTTGTCAAATAACGTTTGAGTATAAAGAACTCTAAACTCCAAGACACATCTTATTGAAACAACTGAAATTTTAGAATATAGCTCAGTTCCTTCACGAATTCCTAAATACGAGATTAATTTTGTTTTGCTATGTGAACCAGATTTTTCATTGTAACTGATTATAAGCTTATTTATTGCTACCGTTACATAAAAATTATCGACTCAGTCATAATGACTTATTTATGTTAAATAAGATATTTTGTGCCAGGGTCGGTAGTCGATGGACATTATTATGTAGTGGTCGCATTCAGTATGAAGTCGTTATGATAATACTGAATCTTGTTGAATTGAATAATAGTAATTTCGATATAACAATTTCAAGCAACGCATGACTTTACTTTGTTCATCACAATGTCACATTTATCGAGTGTAACGATGCTTGAATTTTAACATTCAAAATCAACGATAGTCCATAATGTCACATTGTAAACACGGAATTGATAGTTCTGTTAAATAATGAGTCCCATGGCAGAGTACGTAATCGTTGTGAATTGTCAGCTCCATGGAACAGTGTGCAGTTATAAATTGACACTTGTCATACATCTACGAGATCACGTTTTTCGTCACTAACCTAAAACTACGGAGTATAATTGGTATGATAAAGATTAATGTTGAATGGATTCTACTTGAACTGTTTGGTGACTTATTAATAAATTTATCAAAGTGCAAGTCAAGTATACATGTGTAAATGGAGCTAATATTGTCAAAGTCAGATTTTTCATTCATTAGATTATTTTCCCTCTGTATAATAACGTTTGAATGCGTTCTTCTCGACGTCAATAATCCTAGTATCATCAAAATTTACTGAACGGTTTTGTTGGATCGCATGTTCGGTCAAAGCACAAGAAAATTCGTGCCGAACAATTCAATAAAATCCATTCAACAATAACCTTTATCATACCAACTATGGGTCTAGTATTGTAAGCGTTGTACACTTTTATCACAAGAATTGTTTGAACACTGTTTTTTCATTAGCAGTTTCGATGAAATTTCATTGAAAATTTCACTACTAGAAAAGTATTTATTGAAATTTAGTTCTGCCAGTATTTTGTGAATTTTAGAAATTCTAGCGATATAAAAGGTCATATCACATGTGCATGTAGACAACAATGAATGTCTTCTTCGTTTGAAAAGGTTCGCGGTTTAATTGTTCTCTAGACAAAACATTTCTGGATTGGACCAACAAAAGATCTCGTTTCATCTTGGGTACAAAGAGGACAACACACTTATTCTTTGTATAAATAGTCTGAGCCAACAAACTGATTCGGTTGGGAAGACAGATTAATTTTTCATTCATGGTGCAGATAATAGGACAACATCCATTGTGAAGCGTTCATTATTCTAATTTTCTTCGAGTCCGTCGCTAATTTTAGCCATTGTTAATTAAGTTGGGGTACATTCATGAGCTACAACATTGCTTGAAAACATTTTTCCGAATTATTAGATTAGACAGTCTAATGCAACCGGGAAAACATTCACATCATTCATTCAGTTCCTTATTCATTTTTTAGACAAGATAAAACCTCATATAAATTATATAGTATGCATCAAAGTCAATTGAAGTATATGATTTTTCGAAAAATTTACCATGATGGACGGACTTTTTTAATTGAAAGTGGTTGACAATGTTTCGTGATGCATTTCATTAGTTCGGACTTTCATTGTCTGATATGATATAAAATGATTTGAAATCCCTGAAAGAATCTGTAAAAAATTTAAAAGGTTATCTGAAATATAACAACTATATTAAGCAAAAAAAAAGTAATTACAATGGAACAAAATACAGGCAACAACCAGAAAAAATTGAACAATTAACACGAGATGAAAATTAAAAAATTATTAACAAGAAATGAAAAAATTAATTATTACCCGAAGACGATTGTGGATACTAACAATCGAAACGTCGTGAAGTAACTTGGTTTGATATCTTTTAATTTTCAATCTTTTCATTTCTTGTTAATAATTTTTCAAGTTTCATCTCGTATTGATAGTTCACTTTTTTTAGTTATTGATTGTATTTCATCCCATTGTAATTTAAGATTTTTTGCTCAGAATAATTTTTATATTTCAGATAAACTTTTTAATTTTTTACAAATTCTTTCAGGGAGTTCAAATCATTTTATATCACATAAGACAATGGAAGTCCGAACCAATGAAATGGACTTTTTTATAATGATAATACTTTAGAAAAAATCACGGGCTTGTTGAATCATCATTTCCTTTTATTGAGATTAGAGTAAATAAAAAAATATATTCATTTGAAACCCAAAAATCTATACAATACAAACTGAAGATTCACTTAACATCTTTCATTATTAGACTTCGAAAGGAATTTTCAAAAGAAATTTTATGTCGTATGAATGTGCATATACAGAAAAACATTTGCTGCATTGAAAAAATCATTGTTCAATTATTTCTATGAAAAAAGAAATATGAATAAGTGGAACAAATATACTTTTTTTTCTGTCTCTAATCTTTCATTTTTCTTCCAGATACGATTCAAAATATCAATTAAATTGACGGTGAAAATTACTGAAGTTCAACAATCCTAATATAACTCATAATTACCCAAAGCTTCTTCTACCTGAAAAAGATTTTCTTCACACTCTAACCAAAAATTAGCACTTTATTTCTCCAATTCGAATATATTCCCTTATTATTACACTCTAGCAAATTCTCTGTTGATTCAGCTTTATTTATTTTTCAGATGATGGGAGTTTAAAAATTCTAGGAAAAAAGCAAAAAACATTGAGTCTTTCGCAAAAATATATTTCAAATAGTTGCTATTTATTGTGTTATCAAATATTAATAATCTGATTGGAAAAATAATGTGCCTATTAAATGAAAGTATAAGTAGAAGTATAAATTGAATATACACATTCTGTCCTCTCGTATACGTTTTACCTTTTGAGTTATATCAAAATATCAAATGCCGAAACATTGAATCAAAGGACGATGCCAATTTACTGGAATAATGAAGAAACCGTAGCAAAATAAATGAAAATTATAATTCTCTTCCAGAAAGAGGGATAATATATTTATGATGCAGCCCAATGATACATTTTTATGAAAACAGCGAATACCTATTGAAATGGCAGTCTCCGACATTATCGATTGGCCGTGCCGAAGCAATTTGTGTAGCTACAAAGCGGCATAAATCTAATTTCTCAAATAAATATTTTCTTTGCTTCATCATATTATTTCTGTTTCATTTCGGGATCTGCAGAAACGGCGCTTTCTTTCGTGCTACGCCTTTATACTTATTATTTCCGTCTTTACAATTCGATAATGACATTTTCCCTACAATAAACACAAATATAAGACACGAAAACACCAATTTGAATTTATTCGCTTATAAATTTCTTTTGGAGAAAGTTCAGGATGAATATAAAATTCATCATGCGAAATCTATTGAGAAGTTTGTCATGACGAAACAAAATCATCGCGAAAGTTCGCCTTATACCGAATGTAAAAAATAATATGTGGTAATCTGATAATAAACATACATGTAAGGTATCTGAAAATGAATAATAGATTCAAATGAGCTTGTAACACGTGAACCATCAATAGAGATGATCCATACAAAGAAATGACAATTTTTCATTCAAAATAATTTAAATTCAGGCAAACAAAATATTTATCTTATTCAATATTATTAACAATTTAAATTTTTCCTATTATTTAAAACATTTGAAATTGCTATCTAAGAAACGGTATGACCTACGAGGTCGGTTAGATTGGACAAAAGTTTTCTATTTTGAGGAACTACAATATTTTTTTTCAGATCGAGAATATCAGTGGTTGTTTTTGATATACTCGTAAAAAACTATAATTGTCACATTTCGTTTTTGGGCTCTACCGACTCCATGTCGAATGATACAAAAAAGGCAAGGGCACTTTCAATAATGTTTCATATTTGTTATCATCTGATATAAACCAGTTTGCAATGCGAGGTTTCGTTCATTAGATTTCATTACCAACTTTATCTTTAAATACGAGCCTCTAGTTTTTTTCATCGATATTTGTAGCCACTGTAATAACAAATTCAGCCAAATTGATACAGCTTCTTTCAGGTCCATTTCACTACTTTAAACAAGTAGAGTAAGATTGGATCGGCAAGCATATTCACAGCAGCGATTTTGTTCTTCTCCGACAGATAAATAGATCTGTCGGAGTTTGTGCTGATACTTGCCGCGGGTAGAGTTCTCCACTGCCGTTACCTCTTGTGAGTGGCGTTGTTCTACTCCGAAGAAGTATACGTCTCTCCGGCATCCAAATGGTGTAGGATGCTTCCATCTACGAGCTGCACATCCTCTTCGTAGTCCCCGCATCGTCCTTTTTTGAGATGGACCATTGCACATTTGTCTATCCCGAGTTTCATACCGATAGGATGTATGTACTCTTCCACCACCCTCAAGGACTGATTGAGATCCTTCTCTCCAGAGGCATAAAGTTCAAGATCATCCATATGAAACAGATGGGTAACCTTTTGCCTCCGGTTTCCGGGGGTGCCACAGTTATACCCTCGAGTATTTCTGAGAGCAACGGATAATGGCAATAGTAAGATGTAGAATAGAAGGGGACTGAGGGAATCACCCTGAAATACACCCCTTCTGAAAGTGACCCACCCTGTTTGGACTCTTGCTTGACCAGATTTTATGGTGAAGCGAGTTCGTCAAAGTGGTATCAGT
>WOGO01003115.1:0-14772 GCA_015342085.1 Leptinotarsa defecta | reverse complement strand
ACTTGTATTTTATTTCACTATTATTTCATTTCAGGTTTATTTTGGGTTAATATAATTGTTATTTTCAGCCATTCATTTTCAATTCTTCTTTTTTTTTTGTTTCAGGGATTTCAAATCATTTTATATAGACAATGGAAGTCCGAACTAGTGAAATTCATCATGAAACATTGTCAATCACCTTCAAACAAATATTAGCACAATACTTCGCATAATATGTAATTTTCACTAAACTTCACTAAACACCACTGGTTTTTAGTGATACATAACATAACTCATTAGATTTTATGAGTAAATTAATGACTACCTCAAGTATCACTTAGCGGTTAACCGTACTATTAGGTTTCTAATTGATGGAAAATTTTATAATTCAAATGTAACTTGCAGTATTTTCTTCGACTCGTTCAATTTTATAATTTCCTCGATAGATGTCGAAGAACATTAATAAATAGTACATATTCCTTTCTGGAAAATACTTTGAACTCACATAGTATATCGGAATGCATTATAGAAGTATGCCTTTTCTAAACCTCCAATACATTTTTTCCAGATTGTGATCGATAAAAAAACACTTATTTTCTCCACAGAAACTGACTTTCGTTTGAAATTTTGAGAACTGATATTTCACTAAAGTGTCAGAAAATTTTCAGAGGCAGGCTTTTATTCATTTTTTATGACTCCATAACGAATAAAATATAAAACATATGCCAGGTTTATTTTATTAGTTTGGAATCCTTGAAAATATTTACAAAAATTAAAGAGATTAGCTGAAAAATAAGCAAAAACACTGAAATTACAATTGAATAAAATACAAGTTACAATTAAAAATTGAACTATTAACATGAAATGAAAATTAAAAATTGAAAGATTCCAAGCCAAGTTATTTCACGACGTTTCGATTGTTACTATCTACAATCGTCTTCGGGTGATGACGATTGTGGATACTAACAATCGAAACGTCGTGAAATAACTTGGCTTGGAATCTTTAAATTTTTAATTTCCATTTCTTGTTAATAGTTCGATTTCCAATTGTTCCTTGTATTTTATTTCATTGTAATTTCAGTGTTTTTGCTTTCTGATTTTTATGAATTCTTTCAGGGATTTCAAATCAATTTATATCATATGGAAGTCAGAACTAATGAAATGCACCATGAAACATTGTCAACCACTTTCAAACAAATATACCGGGTTTTTCAAACTCGACTCAAAAGACTCCAAAATCTACCCATCTTGCAACCTTACTTTTTGATTTTTCGATGAATTATAGTGAATTACCTACATTCAAACTGGTTGTGGAATCGATATGTTTTCGAACTGTTTTGTTAGTAATTTGGTGATCTTATAGGGCAGCAAACCTATAGTTGATATAATTGGTAGCACCAACTTGCCTGCTTCGTGAATTTTTTACAAATCAATTGTCTAAGTGACAAATTATTTCTAGTATTGTGTCAACAACATCCTCACTCATTATGATGAAGGAGGTTTGTCTGTTGTCGGCCCTCTTACTAGAACGTTGTTTATAAGTAGAAATTTCACAATCTGATACAAATTAACATTTTGGAGCAATTTGGTTGTCATTATCAGTTCAATAGTCCTTGCTATGGAAAGCTGAGAATTTCGGTGGAATGCGAACATTAACACTCATTATTGCAATTGAATTGATTCACTTGATTTCCTCCTATTCGACGAAGGTCACCAGCTCGTCGAAAATCAACGTAGGCTCCATGTTGTCGCAACAATTATCAAGAGTGCACTGTTGAAAGCCAACATTTATTGAAATTTAATTTCAAACTTCACCTTCGTTCGCTCATTCAATAATAAAAAGTGAGTTTCCATATTTGGAAAATTCAATGCGGTCAATATGTTTCCTATAGAAACGATACCAGTAAATTATCGTTCAGAAATTTGTGTATTTGAAAAATTGGTAACGTCCTTTGCAAGCGTTTACAGAGTGTACACTTTTCCAATGTCGAGTTCATTATTTCTGGCAACATTTCGAAACATTTATGTCCTGTACGGGTCTGGTGTTTAGAAAGTAGTAGGAGGGGATTTGTGAAAATTCGTAGAGAAATTTACTTGATGTCGACGTTTTTGGGTCTTAACAGAGAGAAAAAAATAGGTTATACCTGCCACTTGCAAGACTATATCTAAACAAGGAGACTCGACTTGTTTGTTCATTTGTCATGGATGAACTGAAAAAAAAATAAATACATTATCAGCTAATAAATGGTATTGAAAAATTGTCTACAAGAGGAGAGTCAATAGTTTTGAATATAAATGGTATTTAAAATGTAAATGTAAAGTGTCAGCGAATCATCTGACTTTTCATGTTAAGTATGATCACTTGGTGATCGAAACACGAGTCGAGGTGTTAAAATAACTGTTTGGTCCAACACCAAACAGGAGGAGCCAATATGGAGGGCTAGAATACGATGTATTTAGAAAGAGAACAAGCACGTACAGGTATATTCCTGACAGTTCACATCACTGTGTGCAGCACAAACGTGCTGGGCTGAATTTTCTAGTGCATCCTTTTTTGACTTTTCCTCTCACACATGAGAGGTTCACAAAAGAAAAATGTACAATACAAGAAATAGCAGCCAGTAACGGTTTCTCTAGGGGTATTGTAGATTATATTATATGGAAGAAAATGTTTAGGTTAAGAATTAACAATACCACCAATACAAGCAAAACTTCGGAAACATTTTCCAGGAACTAGGTATGAAGGTGGTTTTGAAATCAAGTACACTACAGAGCTTTTTAGGAAATCTAAAATGCAAAGTTAAGAATTCGGAAAAGTCTGGAATTTACGAAATTAAATGCAAGGACTGCGATGCAAAATATTATGGACAGACAAAAAGATCTACTAAAATAAAATATAAGGAGCACTTAACCTACCGAAAATATGGAACACCAGAAAAATCAGCAGTCGTCCATCATATTTTGCAACAAAACCATTCCATAAACTTTAGTTCATTAAGATTAGTAAGACAAGTTAACAACAACAGGCATCTAGATGCTTATGAGAGTGTAGAAATAAGTAAACATAATAATATTATGGATAACGATGGTGGACGAATACCTAATAGTAAACTATATAGCTTGTTAAAAAAATATTTTATTTCGTTGGGAAATGAGTTATATTTTCACAAATCATTCAGTAGGTATATATCATCTCTATTTTATGACTATATTTATGCAATTTTCCTGATATAAGTATACAAACATTTGGAAAAGAGTATCGTATCTTCAGAGCAAAATAGTAGAAATGGTATTTTTCGTTTTTCAGGAAATGAAAGCCATGCTTTACATGGCTGTAGAAGAAGCGCCGTCCGCCGAAAGCGTGGAACCAGAAGTCGTAGCGAGGCATTTTGCAAACTTTGATGAGCAGTTTTTCCATTACTGTGACAAAGAACTGAAGAAAATCAATACATTTTACGCGGAGAAATTGGCAGAGGCGACGAGGAAGTTTGCCAATTTGAACAGCGAATTGATAGACTCCGTCAAACAATTGAATATGGGAAAGAAGAAAACTGGGAAGAAGAATATACCAGTTCGAAAAATGCAGGAGCTCAAACTAGCTTTCAGCGAATTTTATTTGAGTTTGATTTTACTGCAAAATTATCAGACTTTGAACCACGTTGGTTTCAGGAAAATTCTCAAAAAACATGATAAGGTAGGCACCACTATCACTTTCATAGTTTACCATATTTCGAATATTAATGAAACATCAATATTCAATATTTCAGTTATTGGCTACTGATGTGGGTGCGAAATGGAGGCAAGAGCAAGTAGAAACTTCTCATTTTTTCACCAATAAGGACATAGATCAAATGATAGCTGATACTGAAAACACAGTAACTAATGAACTGGAAGCAGGCGATAGGCAAAAGGCTATGAAAAAGTTGCGTGTTCCTCCACTAGGTGAACAACAGTCGCCTTGGACTACATTTAAAGTTGGTCTTTTTTCAGGTTCATTTATTGTTTTACTCATTACGGTTGTTCTATCAGGTTAGTACTTTATATATATATATATCAAATATAACTAGAGTACCCTCCATTTCTGCAAAAAAGAACATATTAGAAAAAGTATTATCAAATCAAAAAGTAACTAAAAAAGAAATGACTTATTAGACATTTCAAAACATTATTAAAGATCAATATTGTATTCCTTCTATCCATGAAAAAAATTGTTGAAAGTAGAAAATCTATGAAACAACAAATGAAATTGAAATGGATGAAGTGATGAAAAAATTGAAAATACTAAAAAAATCGGACCGAAATCTTCTTTTGAGTTAGTTGAAACTGAAATAATGTAAAAAAAAAATTAGCAAAAAATTGTAAGAACGCTGATTGGTGAAAAAAACAAATTGTTGTGGCCTGTTACAATGTTGATTTGTCGATGGCAAACAAAAAAATGAAAAATTATCAAGATTAAAAAAAATTCAAAAATCTGTAAACTGGAATAAGATTAAGTACCTATGCTAACAATTAAAATATCGTGAAGTAACTTATTTTGAAATATTTTTCCTATTTTTAATTTTTATGCATTTTTTCATGGTTTCTTTTATTTTTTTATTGTTTGTATATAATTGACATTTCTCTCAATGATCCATTTTATTAGTTCGGACTTCCATTCTCTAATATAATATAATTTGAAATCTCTATACTAACAGAGTAAAAAGAAATGAAAATAAAATAAAGATAATAAAAAATATTGAACAATTAAAGAAAATTTAAAAATTTAAAAAGATTACAAACCAAGTAACTTCACGACGTTTCGATTGTTAGTATCCACAATCGTCTTCGGGTGATGACTGGACTATTCCTTCGAGAGATGACTATTTATAGGTCAGTTTGAAGGTGATTGACAATTTTTCATGATGAATTTCATTAGTTCGATTTCTATTAGTGTGACTTCCAATGGTTAATATTATATAAAATGATTTGAAATCCCTAAAATACAAATTAAAAATTTAAAAGAATAGCTGAAAATAACAATTATATTAAGCAAAAAAAAAAACCCTGAAAGGAAAAAATAGACCAATTAAACAAAAAATAAAAATTAGGAGATTCCAAGCCAAGTTACTTCACGACGTTTCTATTGTTAGTATTCACAATAGTCTTCGGGTGATGACTGGACTGATTCCTCATAATAAAACCCTGAAAAGAAATTACAGTGAAATAAAATACAAGTTGGAAATTAAACAATTAAACAAAACCCAAAAATGAAATTTAAGAGATTCCAAACCAAGTTACTTCACGACGTTTCGATTGTTAGTATCCACAATCGTCTTCGGGTGATGATAATTTATATTGGTTCTTTTAGGGATTTCAAATCATTTCATTTAATATCAGACAATGAAAGTCCAAACTAATGAAATTTATAGAACATTCGAATGCTTTCACCTATCCCTTCTTTCCTCTCTCCGCTTCACCGGTTTAGCGGAAGTTTCATTCATATTAGTGGGAGTTTCAATCAATCATATTAGAGGGAGTTTCAATCATATTAGCGGAAGTTTTAACCATATTAGCGGGAGTTTCAATCATATTAGAGGGAGTTTCAATAATATTAGCGGAAGTTCAAATCATATTAGCGGGAGTTTCAAATCATATTAGAATCATATCAGACAATGGAAGTCCGAACCGGTAAAATTCTCCATGCAGCATTGTCAGCAACTTTCAAACATACTTTCAACCTATTATTTAATTATTTTCATTTCAAGTCACAATAATTGATTTTCTTCACAAATTAGCATTCTTGCAATTTTTTGCCATTCATTTTTATTCATTATTTTCGTAACTCACCATTTTCTCTTGGTCATTGAAAATGTAATGTAAGTATTTGATTCGGAATTCATCGACTTTGAAAAAAATTATACTTTTTTTTTAATTTGATGTAATTTTGGATTCTCCAATAATTTTTTAAATTGCCAATGGGGACACAGGGGTAAATTTAGTTTTGTAGGGCTCTAATAGGTGCATTCCATTATACTTTCAAAAACATCACCACTTACATAATTTTATCTGCACAAAAATATTTATGTTATTTCATTTGCTACTTTTGGATATTGTTTATCACAAGAAATATTTGCAGAATATTTGGGAAGGAAGGAAGAAAGTAATTGAGTTCAAAACAAACTATTTACCGTTAACTGTTTTACCGATGGTTCAGCCTGGAACTTGAACCATCGACCAACACGGCGGCCGATTTGAGTGAGTGAACAAAGCACCCACGTCGAACCGACAGGCTACCGACTGTCTGTTCTGTTTCTGTTTTTCCGTTAACCAGCTGCATTCCTAACATTTTTTAAAGAATTGAGACAAATATCATTCACATGGAATGCTACACAACATAATATATTAAAGAGCATTGATATGAAATTTAAACTTACATAGAAATCTGTCATCCTTAAGGCGTTCTTTTCAAAGTTTCGGGTCGTCTCTTCAATATCTCATTAGTGCCTTGCTGAACTTTTAAAAACGAAAACACACATTTCTCGTACAAGATTTCTTCAAAAGTTCCCACATTTTTTTACATAATGATGGAGAAATTGAAAGCCAAGAAGTTTTTTGTCCCCAAAAACTAATCTCTTCGGTCGGTCGGTAGCCAGGCGGTTCGACGTGGGTGCTTTGTTCACTCACTCGAATTGACTGCCGTGTTGGTCGGCGGGCCAAGCTTTAGTCTGAACGATCGATTTTCACTTGCTAGCGTTCAACCCGTGTTAGGAATCACACGACTTCTGAGGGTGCGTTTGTAGGGGTGCGACAGCTGGTTAACGGAAAAACAGATTTAAAACAGATTTTTTTTATAAATAGCCTCCTTTCTATGTTACTAACTTTTTAGTTCCATGTATATTGTGTAAAATGTTTTGTATATATTTCATTCCCATAGTTATTCCTGTTTATTTCAGATATATGTATTTCGAGCATATTCCTAATGTATTCCTCTATGTTATTAAATCTTGAATAGATCTAAAATTAATTGCTGTTCTGACTCCACTAATGAACAAATAGGCCTAGAAATCATTTCAAGTCCGTTTTCATAAAGTTTTCACAGTTTTGGTCAATAGCAGATTTTTTTCAGCAATATTCCATGAGGGGTCCAGCGACAATTTGAAAATAGCTTTCCGATTGTTTAGAGGTCCGCTTCTCATCATCGAGTTCTTATTTCTGATTGGGGTGAACGTTTACGGTTGGAGATCTTCAGGAGTGAATCATGTCCTCATATTTGAACTCGATCCAAGAAATCATCTGTCTGAACAGCATCTTATGGAACTGGCGGCCATATTTGGAGTCGTATGGGCGATGAGCTTGCTGAATTATCTGTACAGTGCCGGGCTGAGCATACCGCCCTATGTGAGTCCCGCCGTTTTGGTATTAGTGATGCTGATTTTTTTGGTGAATCCACTGAAAGTATTCAGGCACGATGCTAGATTTTGGTTTTTGAGAATCTGTGTAAGTATTGGGTTTTAGTGCTTAAAATCAATTTCAGTTTTGTATTCTTGCTTCTGTACATGAAAATGTTGAGTTTTGACAGAAACTCGTATCTGTCTTAGCTGTTTACATATTGCCAGCCAAGTGCACATTTCTTTTTCTTACATTTGAAATATAAATATTCAGAATTCTTAGATATGAATAACTAGGGAAAAAATTTAGAGCTGAATCAAATTTCATTTTTAATTGTTGTTCATTGCAATACGATACAATGGCATTGAATTCATAATATTTTGGAAACAAAAGTGGTCATGATTTTTCAATTGACCAGGGTACAATAATGAACTCCTTGATTTTAGGAAAGATGTACTTCAAAAAGTGAATTATTCAAACAATGTATCACATTGAGAATATTTTCAATTTTTGGATGGTTATTTTCACTATTTTATTAAACAAGAGTGTCCTTGATTAATTCAGAATTTTGAGATATATAATTGGCCGAGCTGCTGAATAGGAAACCAAAAACTCTGCCCAGACTATTACTAATAAATCATCTAAAGGAACAATTTGTTGTTGATTTTTAGCTAGTCTTCAAGTTTGCCCACTGACTATATGTGATATTACTTAAAAAAAAGCCATTTATTTCCAACAGAAGTACCCAGTTACAGAAAATGCTATTATTACAAAGTATATATGAAATGAATATTAAAAATAATGGAATATAGAAATGTATAAAAGTAAATGCTAAAACAAAATATATATAAAATGTTCATATACGTAGAATTTCAAAAGAGGAATGAAAAATTGAGTGTATAAAGCAAAAACTTACAAATCATGCAATGTAGCAGTACTGACACAAATGTTATTTACATTATTATTATAAATAATTGTGGATACATGAAACCAAGGCGTTCAGAGAGTCGAATGAATATCGCAATGTTCACAGATTTTATTGAAGCTACTGCACATAAAATTCAATGGTGATCGTAGCATAACATTTATGTGTGATGCTTCGCAATAAAATTCCAGATTGTGTCGACCTACACTTCTCAACCTTCATGACCTCAAAATGTTATGATCAATGCCTCTCGTGGGGTATTGTCCATCAACTTTTAAACATAAGTATTTTAGGAACTTCCTCTGCACGCTCACAATTGATGTTTTTTTGGTAGTCGTAAACTGGATTCCATAACCCAGAGCCATACTGTAACTTAGATCTGACATATCTGGCATACGCAAAGTATAGCAATTTTGAAGTGGCAATACTTTTGGAAGTTTTTGCCATTTTTGTAAATGAATCCAAGCATCCTATTTGCATCAGCATTACTGTTAAGATGATAGTTCTCAAAAATTCGGCATACAAATCATAATGTTTTTATATAACTTAAAAATTACAATATCCGAAACTATGAATTTAAGTGAATATTTTAGTCAATGATTGGAAATTTTAGTCAATGATTGGAAAATACTAATATTGAAAGGCGTGAAACATAGAAAATTGTTAATGAATTAAGAGAAAATCCTAACAAATATCCTGCTAAAAGCAAGCCGAAATTTTCAGAACTGAATAACTTTTATTGTTCTGTAACTGACAAATATATCCAGTGAATTGAAATAATCAAAATCTATTAAAAATTACTTATCGACTTGTGTAAATGAAATAAACTAATTCTCTCATAAATAAAAAAAAGAACTCTTCAAAATGGGGAGATATCTTCAAATCAAGATAAAAGCACTGTCTATATCTGCTTGGAGTTTTCAGATGCTGTTTTTCATGATAGTCCCGAAGAAGAAAATTTTGTAATTAAAAGGGATTTCAGAGGGACTAAATATATGATTTTATGAGATTCAATAGAAGTACTTTCTCTACAAGGCTGTAAAAGTAGCTAAGAACTTCCTAATGATTTTGTATCAATGGAAAATTCTTACAAAATTTTGGTAAAATAGTAATAACTACTTTAGAATCAACGAATATCTGACCATGATGTATGAATGCTTTTGAAAAGCTCGAATAAAAGCATGCTTCTTAGTAATTTCCAATCTCTTGACGTTTCACATCACTTTCTACATGCTACATGATGTCAATTCTCTGCACTACGGCGATTTTTATATTTTAGGGTCGGATGTTTGGAGCTCCATTTTTTCATGTTGGATTTGCTGACTTCTGGCTTGCTGATCAGCTGAATAGTCTTGTGAATGCTCTTCTAGATTTTCAATTTCTCACTTGTTTTTATTTCACAAACGGAAGTTGGGATGTAGCTGGAAGTAAGTATTGCTAAAATGTCATTTGTTTATTCTATGTTGTTGATAAGTTTTTATTTGAGGGTTACATTTTTAGTTATTACAAAAAGTACCAAATAATTTTTTTTTCAAAGTTTTGTTCTTCAAAAAAGTTGCCTTCATGATTAATACACTTTTTCATGTGTCAACCCGTTTCTTGAAACAGGTTTTCTACTCTGAAATTGATAATATTTCAGAAACATGGTTTTGGTAGGATTCAACAGCTTGGTGGTGATGATAAATGGTTTTGCATGCATATCATTGAAGACTTTTGTTAACCATTCAACAACAAGTCTTTGGATCATCTGTAACAATGTTGTAAAAGGGTTTTCGTTCACAAATTAAATCAATTTGAATCAACCCTTTCTTTGGAGCGTCAAATTGTGCGGAATCAATCTTGAACAGATTGTATTCCATATCTGAATATTCATGCAATATCAAATGTACTGTAGTCTGTGAGATACCTCTATCTAACAGTATGTAACAAGCCTACCTTTTCAATAATATCGCTCACAGCTTCGAGGTTGGAATCACAACAGGTTTTGGTGGCCCTTCACGAGATTCTTTGCAGATGAAGTCAAGATCATGACGAAATTCTGCAAATCAACTGTAAACAGTCTTTACTGGTGGTGCTTCATTACCAGAAGTTGAAAAAAGCGATTATATACATTCTTGTTGAGTTAGGTCTTTATGAAAATCATCTAATGGAAACTTCAACAAGTTATCTCCAAATTCAAAACAAGCACTTTTCTCAAACACCAAAAATGAAAACTTTTCGCGCCTTTCACCAGCCAAGTTGGCATCATCAGGAAACGAAAGTGCCAACTCGGTTAATGAAACGCTTGTCGAGAAAAATGTTGCAGTTCCGGCGTTTGTGGAAAGTTCTTGTTTTAGATCTGTTCTATGCAAGAGGTTCCAATTTTACCTTTCATTGAGTTATTTTCAGTATTTTTACACACTCGTTTGTTTTCAAAAACCCACATTGTCACCAACTAAGCTGTCAGTTTTTAGGTTACCGCTGATTACAGGGTAATAAAAACATACATCTGATGGTAGTTTGTGAAAACATAGAAGGCAACCCTCAATATCAAGTTGATTTGAATTTAAATTAATTTATATAATTATAATAATATAATAATATTTATTCGCAAAATACACATATTTCAACGTCACAAGTTTTACGAAGCAATTTCAGAATAACCATAGAACGCTCGATTTTCACTTGCTATCGTCCAACCCGTGTTAGGAATCACACGTTGAAAGGTAAGACCTCGTTAGTCCTTAGCTCGCACAAGTTTCGACTTCTGAGGGTTGTCGTTCGTAGGAGTGCGATAGCTGGTTAACGGAATAAACATATTTTAAACATATATTTTGAGACTTGACATATTTACAAATGTATACTTTATTTTTCCAGATACATCTGAGTGTATGGAGAGTAATTTCATCATCAGGCCTTTAGTGAATTGTATACCAGCATGGATCCGTTTTGCGCAATGTCTCAGGAGATATTACGATACCAAAGAGGCTTTTCCTCATTTAGTAAATGCCGGAAAGTACTCTACAACTTTCCTAGTGGTTATTTTTGCCACACTGAAATCAGTATACAAAGGTAATCTAATAATGTTCAAAGAAAATTAAATAACCAATGATCTTTTTCAGATGATTATGCAAATTCATCAGAGAATCCATATGTATTTTTATGGATAGCGTCTCAAATAATAAGCTCTTCCTATGCCTACACTTGGGATATCAAAATGGATTGGGGACTTTTCGATAAATCTGCTGGAGAAAATACGTTTTTAAGAGAGGAAATAGTCTATCCATCTTCGGTAAGCAATTATGTTATCAGACACCAGAAAATATTGATAATTTTCCTCAATTTCTGAATAAGGGCAAAAAAATGTGCAAAGTATCTATCATTTTACCTCAATAGGAAACTTAAATTATACCTGTTTTCCTGTTAAAAAATCCAAAGATACTATGCTGTTTATTTTTGTTTCATTAACTATTGAAGTTTATAGGTATCCATCACTAAATTTGGGTTAAAAAATAAAACGATGCATGGTTCTGACAATACAAACTTTTACGTCCATCTTTACTTCAATTATAAGGATTGATAATTGATCAATTGGGTAATTCATACACCGTTATTGAGGTATTGACTTGGGACAAATGAAAAAAAAATAAAATGAAATGACGACCGTTCAAAGTTGAGAAAGGAAGATCAAATACAAATATGAAAATTATATTTATGATAGTCACTCATCCCAACTTTTGCTTATTGGATGAATCAAAAATAAAGTAATCAACAGACCAATTTGATTTATCAACTCTTCAGGGGATACTTACTAATTGATATTTCTATTTATTTTTCTCTTTGGTACCGTCACCATTATTTGTTTTTCTCCCCTGTATGTAAGCGTTTACTATGGAGTGGTGCTTGTTGGCTGAGTTTGAGTATCTCTGAGCTAGACTGTGCCAATGAGTAACACAAACTCCTAAAACTTTTCTCATCTTTTTGTATTTTTTGTACTTTTCAAAAAAGTTGATACATTATTATTGTTATCATTATTATATAATAAGAGAATGGCAGTATTAGAAAATGTACAAAACTTTCGTTAAAGTAAAAGGAAAAACAAAAGATTGTTGTATACATTTTGGCAAGTTAAAGTTAAAGTAAAAAATTGAAAGTTGATGTATAAATCGGCCATAAAAGTAGGTTACGTTATATAATGTTCAATATCCTTACAAATATTTTGCTAAAATTTCTATAGCATACAGCAGCGTTATAGTCATTTCTATTTTTTTTTCCAGTTCTACTACTTTGCAATAATAGAAGATTTTGTTCTACGATTTGCTTGGACGATATCCTTATATCTTACCGAGTATGGTTATGTCAGCAGCGATATAATGACATCCATCCTGTCACCTTTGGAAGTGTTCAGAAGATTCGTTTGGAACTTTTTCCGATTGGAAAATGAACATCTAAATAATTGCGGTAAATTCAGGGCGGTCCGTGATATATCAGTCGCACCAATAGATTCTTCTGACCAAACTCAAATACTGAGAATGATGGACGAAGAAGACGGAGTGGTTAATAGAGAGCGAGGAAAGAGGAAAACAAACAAAAAGAAGGAAGATAAGAGGCCTTTACTTCTCGATGAATCCATCATAACTTTCAAAGCGATACCAATGTCCACTATTCAAGCCTGAAATTATTGAAGTTTGATTCATTTCCTTCATTCAGTAACTTAAAATAGTACTATGTACTTAAAGAGCGTTTTAATGACCCTGGAGTTGGAGGTAATGAAGAGAAGTGAAATAACTGAATAAGAAACACATTTCAAAGAAGAGAGATGGAAAGAAACATGATTAACGATTTTATGCTTTGTAGTTGCAGAGTGGCTGTGCTTTTGTCATGTCAATGGCATGGCCGTAACCTCTCTAGTTGGCTTGTAGAGTTTAACCTTTGAATACCCATCATGTAACTTCTTTGCTGTAGTGATCTGGAGCTCAATACGCATCGACATTGAATTGAAAGTTTATGCCTCAATATACAAACTACTAAACATCGAAAATGAGGATCTCCAATTTTTTGTGCCAAACTGGTAGGAGGTCTTTGGCAGTATTATTGAAGACATTCCTGTGCGATGAATATTTTATTGTAATTATTACATTTGTGAATATGTATAATTATTGTCTTTTTATATACCAAGGTAGGACCAAAAATACTTTTTGAAATATTTACCAAGTGATATTTACCAATGTTATTAGAGTACTTATAATTTGATATTTGATTAAAGATTATTAGTAGTTTTTGAGTTTTTTATTCATTTTGGTTCATAAATTCAAAGCTACAAGCCATATTAAAATTAATACAAATTAAATAGACTAACAAGCAGATGTTATTCAATTTTATGTTACAAGAGTGTAATTCTTCCAATTATTAGTTTTTTTTCTCTTATATGTCAATCGATGCTCTTCTATAAAAATAATTCTCGTCTTGTATTTTTCTAAGCTTTGCGAAAACTTCGTCTTGTAACTTCTGAATCTTTTTGTATGAGTCTTCTAGATAATTTGAGAATAGACAGTACATGGTAAGAACATGCCCGAGGAAGCTATTGTATAGCAAAATGAGTGTTACGGTTTCGTGGAACTGTTGTTACTTGAAGACATATAAATTGATGAACGGAATAATTAATTCTCCAGATTCATTCCAACAGTCACTTTTGATATTCCAATTAGAAACCTCAGGAGAACCATGACCTTTTTTTATTGTGCTCCACTCAAGCAATTATGATCAGCACTCGCCCGTCGACATATGTTTCTAGTTCGTGAACTGGAAACACGTGACAGTTGTATATATATACACATATTAAAATTTTCTGATTGATTCGCCTTCTGAGGGTTGTCGTTTGTAGGGGTGCGACAGCTGGTTAATGGAAAACACTTTTTTTGAAATATTTTTAACATTTAATGTTTTTAAAATATCACATCACACAGTAGCTTTTTCATAGTGAATTACGTACTTCGTACTACACGTATTATATGATTCATTACAAAAAAGCTACTGTGTTAGCAAAACATGTCGTGATATTTTTTGAAATAGTTGTGGAGAACAAATCGTAAGATGTAGTTAATGAAAAAATATTAAATTTTTTTTTTCTAATAATTATTTTCATCTATCAAATACATCCTGATGCTTTTGAGTACTTGACCAACAAGACATACTTCTTACCTGAAATACCTTGACTAACTTTCTGATGTTGCTAATAATGATTTATCATATAAATGAAGCTTTATAGCAGGCAGCGGCGGCTCGTCAGAGGAGGCAAAGGAGGCTTAGCCTCCCCATGAAATTTAAGGCAATTCATTGTAATAAATTGAAAGATGTTGACGAATAATTATGATTATTTTTTTCTAAAAATGCTTGGTTATCTTTACTTTACCATTAATTTTTAATATAAATACATAATATGCCCGAAAAAACACTATCACTCACTACGTAGTACGTACCACACTGTATCCAGCATCAACAAAACTCAAACGCACCCCCCA
>WOGO01003114.1:0-14773 GCA_015342085.1 Leptinotarsa defecta | reverse complement strand
TTTTTTTATATTTGTTTGACCTGTTGAATCACTCAGTATTTTATGATGATGTTGTGTTTTTTTTTGTGAAGGAAAACGGATTCAATAAATGTTTGATTGATTGATTGATTGATTGACATTATCCCTGAAAGAATTCATCTTGAAAAAAAAAAACGTGTTATGTAATTTTCAAAAACTTCTAGAGTTAATGAGAGACTAGTCAGCTTGGATATTCAAAATCAAGTTTTTCCCGAGAGCGGAACAATCAAATTTGTATAAAATTCACCATCATTCACGTAATATATTCACACATTTCTGTTGACTTCGCTCCCTTCAGATGTATGTCAGCCTGTTGTATATGATATTATGTTTGCGCAGCATTACTATACTGATTTATTGTTACCGTATACCTCTAACGTAAATAAGCCCTGATTAATGATACAGTGATTCGTTAAAACAACAACCTGAGGGTACGGAGGAATAATTATACTAATTGAATAGGAGGTGAGAAAATATTGTTCCATCAACATTTTGATGAGTGTAACTTTTCTATTCTCCAGAGATGAACATTTCAGTATGACATTGTTAAATATTGGATTTATTCAGCATAAATATGTAGCGTTTTTATTTCTCTCATTTCATAAAAACTATGAGATATGTTTGTCTTACTTTTTGATTTTCACATAACTGTGTTAATATAGCAATACTCCATACTAGAAATCTTTAAAAAATGGAGCCAAATATGCAAACCCACATGGAATATACAATACAGGTACTGATAAAATCAATTATTGCTTGAAGGACTCGACTTGAAAATCAATGAAGGCTTGAAGGACTCGAAAGAAAACCGTAAGGGCGTTAGTCAAACAGAAAAACGATTCACTTCCACATACAATATTATTTCCAGAAGCCCTAGGAGTCTGTCAAGTCACCCATGATATAGAAAAAACAGAGAAGTTCAATTGTTTCTTCATTGATAGTATAGTAGACATCAAGAACATCATTCCCCATTCTTTCCTTTGACTAACAATAATCTCCCACCTATTAATTGTGAGATAACTAAATTTAGATTATCATCAATGTAAGAACTCAGAACTATCATTAGAAACTTTGATAATAAATGTAACTCCGACTATATAAACAACAAAGTACTTAAAAATGTGTGTGAGGCAATTGGTGGAGTATAATTGAATTTGGTTAATACATCACTCAGAACTAGTAGAGTACCGCACAAACTAAAGAATAGTACAGTAATTCCTGTACCAAAAATCAATAATACTAATGAAGCCATCAACTTTCGTCCGATAAATACTTTATCTCCCATTGAAAAAATGATTGAGATGGCGGTATATGAACAATTGATTGAAAGTAATAAATTGATTATGATGAACCAATCCAGTTTTCAATTTGAACACTCATGTAAAACAGCATTACAAGTTTCAATATCCAAATGGAAACTTGCTGTTGATGATAATAAATATATAGTGGCAGTGTTTCTAGACTTCAAAAGGGCATTTGAGACAATTGACGATAATATAATAATTAAAAAACTCAAATATTATAGAATTTACGGACAGTACTCGAATGGTTTGAAAGCTGCCTCTCTGGTCGAACTCAACAGACTAAAATCAACGGGACATATTCAAGCCTGAAAGGAGTCAATAATGGTGTACCTCAAGGTAGTGTCTTGGGCCCGCTTCTTTTTGTTCTATTTGTTCTATCTATTTGTTCTATCTATTTGTTCGTCGTGGATCAAACACTGAATACGAAAATACATTTCAATCATATCCGCAATAAAATTGCTAAAAAACTATTTTTCTTTGGTCGTGTAAACAATTGCTTACCGTTCCAGACGTCCATTACAGTTCTCAAATCGATCATTCAACCATATTTCGATTACTGCGCTACTTTACTATCACAACTTGATGCAAATTATCTGGTACATTGCAAAAACTACAGAATAGAGGCGCCTAATTTTAAAATGTAATAGATATACGCCAACTACAACAATGTTCGAAGTTCTGGATTGGCTTTCTGTGAAAGACCGTCTGTTCTATCTTATCATGGTATCCATTTCCAGAATATTGTCCGGTAATGCACCCTCATATTTTGGCCAATTTATTGTTTTCGTTCACCAAATTCATAATCACCCCACTAAGGGAATTCGAATTTATATGTACTACGTTTGAACTATTGGACTACAATAACCTCCCGCTTGAGATAAAACAAAGTGAATCTATTATGGCATTCCAAGAAGGACTTACTAGTCATTTGAAGATACAACATCCACATTAACGTTGATATTATAACAACATATATACTCATCTAGTATACATATTTTAGTGTTATGTAGTTGGACTGTGACTTTGTCTATCCAATTTTAAAATGGTTTTGTATATTAGGATGCCTATTTGAAATATATTATTATTATTATATATTGCTTTGCTGACGACGGCAAACTTGTCTCGTCATTCCATTTGGATTCCAGGACATCGGCTGCCGATGCACATCTTCACCGGCAGCAGGAGGTTGAATATCTTAATAGGGATCTAGAGATGATTCTAAATTGGGGTGAGAGTAACCAAGTTCAATTCAATGCCACTAAAGCCCAGACATCGGTTTTCTCCAATGAAATAAATACCTTCGAACCGAATATAATAATATCAGGACAGACAATTCCGCTTTCTGCTTCGATAAATTTGTTGGGGGTTCAAATGGACACCAATATGTCTTAGCACAATCATGTTGCTGAAATTGCAAAGGCTGCTTCTCAAAAGCTCAAAACACTGTTTCATAAAATTCAGATCAGACATTGTTTGGAGTATTATTGTTCACAGGTATGGAGCTAGGCCCCTAAACATACCCTGAAAAAAATGAAACATATTGATATTCACTAAGTATATAGATTGCTACACTACTTCTAAATGAAGCTCCTGAGATCAACCATGTGTCATGCAACTGGAAATTTTCATTTCACACTTCTGCAATGAATCTGTTTTCCTATAACCCCATCAAGATGTAGAGATCTGCTATCCCAATAGCCTTTCAATGTTGTACATTATTTTCAACTGATGCTAATCCTACTGATACGAAGAAGCTGATATTCAGAATATCAGAATAATTGGCAGAACTTGTTATGATTGACGGCACTGAAAAATTCCACAAAATAAAGCATCTGCGTCTTTTTTCTGATACACATTTCATCAAATTGTCTCCTGAATCAATACTATTATTAGAGTCTCATTTGCCAGCTGAATGCAGGCTTTCAAGACAGATAGGAAAATATCAGATTTCTTCTTTTGAAAACTGATTTTCGTCACCAGAATAAAAATGTTGTCTCTCCACGAGCGTTTCGCTAAACAATTTAGCATCACGAGAAGATGATAACTTGGTTGGCGAAACGTGCGTCGAGAGACAGCATTTCTGTTCTGGCGAAGGAAAAAAGTTCTCAAAAGAATGATTTTGACAAAGGGTCTAAATTCAATGCTTCGAAACTCAGTTCTATTGATTTTTTATGACAATAATAAAAATGATAATATCTTCCTTTATTTTACTGTATATAACTGCTGTGTTTCTCCTCAAGCTTTCCATGTTTTCTTCTATTATCAGTATGTTGGTGTCGTCTGCGTAACTAATAACATATGTTTCGGTATTATTGGTAAAAAATGCAAGATCGTTAAGATCGTTAAGATCGTTAGCAAACATCATAAAGAATAATGGACCCAAATTAGATCCTTGAGGTACTCCTGGCTATCTGAAGAATGCACTATAGAAAAGTGATAAAATGAGGAATCAAAAAGAATGAAAAATACTTCTTCAGAATTACTGTAGAAACGTATTATGCAAAAAAAAATTGGCATTGTCATGTGTTATTTAAAAAAATATTTAATTAATTGAAAAAAACTTCGAAGGACAGGTATTTTCCGAAAATACATAATTGACACTCTTCATACTGTACTATGATAATTCAAGTTTGAAAATAATAGAAAACAACATTTTCATTCATAACCGTCACCAAATTCACATTGTGTTCTGCTTTCAATTATTAATTTCTCATTTATTTGAGTTTCGATTTTCATTCAACTGCATCGAATTTGATGTTTGCGATTTTTCATGTAGGTTTCCCGGAGGATATCATAAATGAAACCACAAATTCATTATTGATCTCCAATCAACATTGGAACGATTGAATATATGAATTTCGTATTTTACCATATTCTCTGCAAATTACGGTTGTTTAATTTGAGTGTGTGATAAAGTTGCAATGCTGTGAAAATAACAACTTTTACTATCATTTTTCGATTTCGATTATGATATACAAATGGAGAGAAAAGATTGATGATATTTCTATCGAAGATTAAGCACAAAGAAAACGAAACCACTTATCATTAACAATAGAAAACAACTCCAATGTAATCATTTTTTGAAATACTGTAAAATTTAAATCCGTTTGGACAATTCACAAAACAATCAAAATATATTCTATTTTTGTGGTTTGATTTCAGTTCAGTTTCTTTTTCTATTTCGAATATGATGTTCGCATACATATCAAAGCTATTCATGCATAAAATCCAGTAAATGATTCTTGCATTCATAAATTTCGAAAGACGAAAAAAATATATATTCAGCAATTTGGTGTTTTACAGTCGGGGCTGAACCGCGCCTGCAGTTTTCTTCTGTTCGACGTTTCAGTTTCTGCTTTGAAGCCATCAAGAACGTATCAACACTGAAGTAACATGAGTCGATGACGGGGTCGTGATCCGCCTGAGCCCCAAGTCCCGCCACTGGCTTTATTCTTCCTTCGTTCTCTTGGAACTGAACAGTGTGGCTTCTACTTTGAAGCCATCAAGAACCTAACAACAACGAAGTTACATGTGTCGACGATGGGGTCGTAATCTACCTAAATCTCGTCACTGGCTTTGTTCTCGTGGAACTGAATAGTATGGCTTCTGTTTTGAAACCATCGATAACCTATCAACACTGAAGTAACATATGTCGATGATGGGGTCGTAATCTACCTGAACTCCAAGTCTCGTAATTGGCTTTGTTCTCACTTTTTCAGGTCTCGTGGAACTGAACAGTGTGGCTTCTGCTTTGAAGCCATCAGAAACCTATCAACACTGAAGGTACAAATGTCGACTACGGGGTCGTAACCTACCTGAACCCCAAGTCTCGCAATTGGCTTTGTCATCACTTGGTTCAGTTCTTGTGGTGTGTTCCTCCTTCCCGAAATAATATTCCTTCAACCGACAAGATGAAACATAATTTATATTCAAATGGGTAAGTCAACGCTCAGGAGAGAACGCTTCCGTTACTAATTACTAAGAAAAAAATCACGGTTCTAATATTTTCGACAAAGAAATATTTCTACTCTTCAATGGAATAGAAATGGAGAAAGAGTTCCAGAACTGCTTCAACGAAAATTGTACTTCAATAATCATTGAGATATGAAAAGAACCCGTCTCACAGCTGTTTTCAAATTTGGAATGTATTTAAAATATTATATGTTCGATCCTTGCTCAGGAAAGTTTCTAGATCAATTCTCTTCAATGAGTTGAAAAGTTTTCAGTTCTTCAATCATGAAAATCAATTCGTTCGGGAATATAGATATAAATTGGACTTAGTGGTGGTATATTTCAGTTGACCTACTACGTATTGGTACGTGCGAAATAAATCAAATGTGTATTTGGGTTAACTAAAGTATGTATTTGATGGAAAATTCCGTCACAACTTCTTGGTAATTTGTAACTAGTTCGGTATTCGCTCGCTGCAACGTTATACATTTTCATTAGGATATGTAAATTTACAAATAGAAATAAATAGGTTATGTGGAATGCTGAAATGTTGTTGGAGACTACGATATATGCAATTTCATAAAGTTGAAATAACATTGGTCGAACAAAACTTTCAATGGAGTGCATTTTATGAAATTGATGCGGATTTACCACAAACGGTTGCTATATACACTTTTGTTGAGTTATAATCGACTAATTTCAATTGAAGGATAACTTGTTACAAACTTCTGATTTCAAACATTGGTCTTCGAGAAACACTTCATCATTACATTCAGTTGGGAATATTTTAGTAAACAATATTAACAGAGACCAATTGACCTACATATTTTTTTCAAATGATTTTTTTTTTACTGAAACTTTGTTATTTTTGAGCAATACCAACCGAGTCGCCGACAGACTCGTGGTCCAATCATGCTGGTGGCTCTCATGGTATTGTTGAATAAATAAGTTTTTGTTGAAAAAATAAAACCATCGGCTGTATATGACTGCATGTTTTCACAAAATACCTCTACCAATCTTGTAGTTGGTTCAAGCCGATTTCGAAACCTCCTCCACCACCTTTAACCTTGAAATGACCTCTATATACTTCGCATGACGTTGTCAAGGTGACTTTGAGGGAAAATTTTGAGTTTGATCTGGAATGACCGTGAACTGTGTCACACGACATAGACAAGATGACTTTGAAATGGTCTTTTGGGTTTGACTTCAGACAAGTTTGATTTACACCTCAGTTCACGCGGCTATCTTGAAGTTTTGCGGTTTTGACCTTGAGCGACCTTAAACTGCGTGGATGAGGTGGTGTCTGCACGTTTTCCTTCGATTTTGTATGACCTTAACTTTGAACGACCACATTGGAAACTCAAGCGCTGGCAGTGTTATTGATTGACCATGAACACCCAGCTTGTGGTAAAAAAGGACCCCCTCTCCTACAGTCAAGTTCTGTGACTGGTCGAAGGATAACCATTTCACATTTAGTTTGAATAACCCAACGTATTCGAATAGATGAGTAAAAGTAGTGTTGTGACAGAGCGTACTACGTCAGAAGTATACCCAGCAATCCAGGTGAACATATTTTATATTTCCATACCATATATATTCGAAAAAGATCATTTGAAATTCAATATCGAAGAGATTAATTCTGCAATAATTCAACAACCTGAGGCTATGGAGTATAGACCTATGATATCTTTGACTATCGATAAAAGATATTAAATTGAAAATATGTCAATGCTGTCTACGTGATATGGTAAATCTATTCAAGTAGCTTGGTGGGGTCATAAAAATAATACCTTTTTCAAATCATGGCTTCCGAAACGTGTCACAGAAAAAATGATTCACGAAGTGAATTCATCCGAAGCCAAATTCATTTTTACTCATATAGCTCGATGTTCTCAGTATTGTCTCAGTACCAAAACCCGCTCAGTAGTCAAATTCGATATTTTAGGTTGAATATAACCTAATTCACTTCGTAAATAATAGGAATATGGTATAATTATATACAATATAGATTAGCTCTCTCGCTTCAAACATGGTAACTGCTCCGCAACCCCTCATCAATAAATACAGTCCACTTGTTAGGAGATTCGAAGATCCAAACCTCAGAAAAACTGTCGCAAGAGGCACAGAAATTCAGGTTGGTTACGTTAAGAGCATATTTGATTAACAATCATAAAATCAACATTTCAACTGTTTCTGAAACAAAAATTGATTTGAAGAATTCTCTTTCGCAAAATTTGTTTCTACTCAGTCCTTCTAGAATAACAAATATATAATCATCGGTAATTAAGAGACTGTTCTCCAGTACTTAAAGTAGTAACTGAAGCGTTATATTCGGTATTTTCCGGTAGATGAATCCAGCTCAGAAACAATTGTCACAGTGAAAATCTAAAGTGAACTTCATTAGTGAGTCTTATAGGTTTTGAAGGATTTCTGTGGAGACCAGACTTCAGGATTCCATTGCATGGTAATTTTCATTTGTGCCTCCTTTTTGAAAATCATAGGATGATTCACTGACTCTTTATGATAACCACTATCAACATTTTCCGTTTCATAAAAAAAGAAAAGTCAGATACTAGATTATATCGCAATTCCCAACTGCCTTCTCGAAGAACAACTAATTAATAAACTGTCAGTTCAACTTATAAATCGATAACTGAATAAACGATTGACGATCTATCACGACTCCGGATATCCCCCTAGGACTCAGCCCTTCCTAAACTTTTCTCCGTAGAAGAACTATCCTCCAGGGATAATACGAAGTTACACCACTGGACTCCACTGGCAAATAAAAGAATTAGCATCGGTCGCTCGTTAACCAACTAATTTTGGGCACTGAATTCTTGCTTCCGTTCGCCATTACATCTGTTCCTGACCCAACAGTTTGTCTTTCTCATGGTTTTCTTATGACACGTAGGGAATCAGTTCGGGGTTCATGCGTATATAGGTCACTGATTCATGCATTAAACTAGGGAAGATAAAAATTCATATCTTTCAGTGGGGTAACTTCGGAAGGGTAAAAGTTAATCTAGATCTGCTGTTCTAAAGATATCATTGATTATGCTCCAAATTGCGTTTGCCATTAAAAATATTTATTTGTTGACCTGAAGTTATGTGTTGCGAGACAGATATGAGTACATAAGACCGAAATATGAAAATCATATTGAACTTTTCAATTCGTTCAGAGCACGAGGTCTGTTGAAATAAAAGGTATATTTCGTTTTACAAGTTTTTTTTTGCTGTTGAAATCTTCAGCTCGAAAATGATAATTGTGAAAACAAAACAAGGATCAAAATTCAAAGAAAAACCACCCACTTCCATTAAATATAAATTTCAACCAGCATGTTGCAATTTTGATTTACGAGTAGGTTAGTAGAAAGTGCAAATAGTTAAGACACAGTATTCAAATATATAAACAAAGTACGTAACTAACTCAACTTGTATTTTTCATTTTTGTATACAGTTTTTTGGGTTTACTACCTTTCACAATCTAAAGAAAATTAAAGATGAATCACTGGAGAATCTACTGAAGTATAGCAAGAGTTACTGCGTAATATAAACTACTGGAAAGTCCAATTAGTCTGTAACTTGTCGTTTCCCTGAGTTTCTCCTACATATTGAAAAAAATCAATTGAAAAAATTTAATATTGATACTTATCTTTTTTGAGTGATTAACGATTCGGAAAACAATCCGTTTCTCTTGTTAAAACCTGTATTCACTATGGATATCTCGCCTCAAACTGTGATGTTTCTATTTTTTTGACACAAGTCTATACTTCAGCAGATTCTCTATTGATACGACGGTAACCTGGTGGATTAACGTTGGTGGTCAGCTCCACTCAATCAATCGACTGTTGTGCGAACCAGTGGTTCGACCCACAAGGCAATACGATCAATTTTCACTTCCTATCGTCCAACTCATGTTAGGAATCACACCTTGAAGGGTTAGTCCTTAGCTCGCAAAAGTTTCGACTGGTTGACGTCACGTATTCTTTTCGATTTCAATGGAATTGGTGCTTAGACGCATCACCATCATATCGCATTGCCTTTTCGATTTTATCGAAGTTGAGAATAACGTTTTCACTCGAATTGAAAATGTCTCATTAGGTATACCAATTAGTTTCGATTGAGATATTGAAATTTTTATATATCTAAATTGTTGGTTTTCAAGGTGGAATTTGATTTGGAAGATTTTTGTCTTGCTGTTTATCATTTCGTACACTTATATCTGTTCATTGTGACTGAATTGTTAAAGCTTTCGTGGTCGATATTTTCAGTACGACATTGTTTTGGGTTTGACGGGCGTCGATTTTTGGAATTTTTTCCTGATGTTTCGCTGGCGGGAATGGTTAGCTTTTTCAGAGGTTTATGCATTCCGAATTGATATCCGATGACTGGATATCACGGGAGTCCGCAGCCTCATTGCCTCCCAAGCCAGTATGGCCAGGAATCCAGACTAGAGACAAGCTTTGGAGTCTTCCTATCGAGGAGAATCGTTTTTGGCAATTTGCTAACCATTATACTAATTTACGGTAGGAACCAGAAGCTTACGACACTTGACTGACCGAGAATATTTTGATGTATTTGTGTTTGAGATTGAATCCTTCCAAACTGTTTGAATCTTTTTAAAATCTACAAACAACTCGAAAGCATGAAATTTCGCTTGAAATACAGCCACATAGGTTCCAAGGCAGGTTGATATCTCTGTCCACTAAAAACGACTGGAAACACCCACACCAGAACTTGAAGGTGTTTCATATTCATCTGTGAATTAACAACTATCTACTCTTAATCTGTTCTACCGGAGGATCCAGCCTTCTTTACTCGGGAACAGTACTTTATAAGGCAGTTCGTAGTTGACAGTTGGAGGCATAAAGTCAGAGGTCAGTTCCAGAATACTATGACTTCCAGAGTCAACCAGCAGTCTGTTGTAATCTACAATATATTGATTTGTGCAATTGACAATGTGCACAAGTCTATATGCAGTCCATCTAGCCCCTCTCTCCAGAAAAAGTGGAGAGGAGGTAGATCTAGAAGGATCTCCATGGCCGCGGACGGTGTGGTATCGATGGCACCACTAATGGTTAGACAAGCCCGTCTCTGTGAGCCAGAGAGCTTCGCTTGAGCTGTTTTCTATAAAGCCTCTGGCCACAAGGAATTACTTCATAAGTTATAACAATCATCATATGAATCCAATAGCTTCGTTTGAGACCTAAACCCCAAATTTTACCACAAATCCTTCGACACTTTCATTGGGACAGACTGCCTTTGTGTTGAACTTTTTCCATGTGAGTTTTTTATCAAGGACAGTGCCAAGATATTTCACTTCCTTTCCAAATAGAATGACATCACCATTGAAGAAATGTGACATTAAATCGTCAAATTTCCCCCTCCTGGTGAAGGGAATTATCACAGTTCTGCTGGAGTTGACAGACATCGGCTTTCTCAGGCACCAACTGTGAAAACGTCCATGGTGCTTTGGAGAATATTACCAGCTACCCTTCCCAACGTGGACCTTGCCAAGATGACAAGGTCATCTGCATAGTTTGCACAGAACACAGTATCACACCTTGAGGACAACCTCTGGTGACCTTGAACCTAATGGCCTCGCCTTAAAGAGTCCTAGTTGCAGTTTTGTTTACTAGCATGGCATAAATTCAGCCAGTTATGCTTGATTCTATGCCTTTTCTAGCCAGAGATGATTCTATTGATTTAGGTAAAGCTTTGTCAAATGCTCCTTCAATATCATGAAATACAGCAACCGCAATCTTCTTGTTGTCAAGGGATTGGGAAAACTCAAGAATGGTAACTCTTCGTTGTTTTCGATTCCATATGTACGAGTAGAGTTGATTTTTGGGGTTCTGTTGGTGAGAGTGGAAACGAATACAGCGGTAGCTTCTCATTGAACAACTGGGTAATGACGAAAAGTGGAGGAGTGCGGACAACTACGTCACGCCTACCTCGAGTTGGGTACTCCACAAGGTTCCGATTGGAGGTCCAAAAAAAAACCAGAATGAAGCTCCATAAGAAAATACATACTACTACCTCTGATTAATTTGTATCAAAAATTGCAAATATATTGTCTATGTATTGAATTCAATCCGTAGTCAGTAATTTACTCATCTTTCGATTCCAATTCAACAAGAGTATATGAGCTGATAAGTAGAAACAGTTGTTGAACTGGGAAGCATAAAAATTATGTAAGCTCTCAGTGAGGAATAGAACAACAAATAAAGGACAACTATGAGAGTTTTGATTTTTTTCACGATTCTAGAAGAAATCACATTGATACGTCCTCCAAATTGACATCTCAGAGTATATATTTTCTGTTCATAAGAATGAATGAATCATTTAAAATTATCTCTACTATATTTTGAATTATGTCACATTATATATTCACATATTCAGTGGAATTAGCAATCATATAACTAGTATATTTACCAGTATATTCATATATTCATTAATCTGACTACTAATGAAACCATGACGTCCGAACTCATTAGCCAATTAACATCGTCTGTGTAATGAAGTGGAGAATATTCAAAAGCAATTTCGCGTTCCTACCTACTGAATTACCAGCGGCCATATTGAACAGCCGAAAGCAAGTTTCCGCATTTCATTTCACTGTATACGAGTCCTACCCTCATTGTTTCTATGGATATCATGAGACCGGGAAATGAATTGATGTCAAGTACTTTTTATTAACACTTAGTTTGATGAATGACAAGTATTGAATATCATTAACAGATACTGTATACAAACATCAAGAAATTATTCGAAACAAAAGTGAATGTAACCAAAAAATTATTGAAAAAAAATTAGTAAAGGCAAATGAATTTGGAAATGCACCCGTATGTATAAAAGAATTGACAAATGTGAATGTTGCCTGTGAAAATGTTGACATAGTTGAAGCTGTTAATCAAAACTTTACAAAATCCACAATTCTACCACTAACAATCTGCATCCCACTACACAATCAATTTTCTGGAAAAGGCACCACCCACTATTCCCGCACTAGAATCTACAATCCCGGAAAATACTTTTCGACAACACCTAGTCTGGCAAATTTTGAAATAGCTCAATATCAAAAAGGCGTCTGGTCCTGATGTAGAGTCCGTCGTCGTACTTGAAAAGTGCGCCAATGAAGTGGCACCAGTATTCTGCAGACTTTTCAACCTGTCTCATAAGAAAGGGGTTCGTGTTGAGTCTATTCCCAAAAAGGGCAATAAAAATCTTACAAATCACTATAGACCAGTCGCTTTGCTATCAGTGATAGCAAAAATCATCAAGTAAGTCGTAAACATATCCTTAAATATTTGGAAGACTTCAACATCTTGAGCGATCATCAATATGACTTTCCGAAACAAAAATCTACAGGTGACCTTTCATCGTATGTCACCCATATTTGAAATAACGCAATGGAGAAACATGAAAAGTCATGATTTGCTGCCCTTGATATTTTAAAGCCTTTGACCATATGTGGCATCAGGGTTTGCTGGCCAAACTTCGATGCTATGGCTTGTCGGATCATGTTTGTGCATGCCTCTTCAGCTTCCTGAAAGAACGTTTTCTGCAAGTGGCGATTGATATCTCTCAAATACGTTCATCATCAATGCTGGTGTTGCCCAGGGATATATTTTGCTTGCAGATTTCTTTTTATTATTTATCATCGACTTTTCGGTAAAAAAAAAGGATCCAGCATATTGCTTTGCTGATGACAGCACACTTGCCTCGTCATTCCATTTAGATTCCAGGACATCGGCATCGGATGTACATGAGGATCTAGAAGTGATTTCGAATTATGGTGAAAGTAACCAGATTCAATTCAATACCACAAGAACCCAGGCATCGGTTTTCTCCAAAAAGATGGATATAATAATTACAGAACAGTCAGTCAATGTTAGGTCAATGGTTAATGTTAGTATTATTTCAGTAGAAAAAAACCAATCAATACAGTTTATTGTATGATTTTCACTATGAGGGTTTTACAAAAACCGCGACACGTGTTTCGCTATACAATAGCTTCTTCAAGCATAAATATGAGTTACTTCTAAATTACACAATTTTATACTATAACCTAGTACCTATTCGTCTGCCTATATGATATATCTACCTGAAAAGGTCAGGTATCAATACATTTTTCGAAAGTCTACCTGTGAATAAATCTAACTATTTTTACCTGCGAATGAACAGATTCAATAATGACGAATTATTCAATTCAGTTTGATCGTTCATGAGATGTTGAGAGTTTTTGAATTTGTTCATTTCCATACTCTCCAACAGGTTAAGTTTCAAATCTTTCTTCTGGAAATGGAGGAGTTTGTATTCATGGTTGAACTCATATCCCTCTGAAATTAAATGACTGGCATATGTGGAATTTATTTTTCCATTCTGAAAACTATATTTGTGTTCCTTTATGCGGGTTTTGAACGTTCTTCCAGTTTGACCTATATAAAACATCGGACATGACTCACACGATAATTTATACACTCCTGATTTTTCTGAAACTAAACTTTCATCTTTGTTATTTTCAATGTGCATGCCCAAGTTGTTGGTTTTGAAAGTAGTATTTACAACTTTGTTGTGCTAAAAATCTGAAATATTTGTAGTGGGTTGGCCTAAGTAGGTTAAGATTTGATAACTCATATCTTCTCTTCGAATTGGGGAAACTTCTTTCAAAGCTTGACTGTATAACTTTTTGATAATGAAGCATGTATCAGACCGCTATCATTATCATTGTTGACGGCTATTTGCTTTATTATATTCAGTTCTTCATTGAAATTCGCTTCTGACAAGGGTACATTTATCAGTCTGTGGATCATACTGTTGAAAGCTGCTACCTAATGCTAATATGGGTGAGTGGAGGAATTATGAATGATAATATCCGTATGTGCCGGTTTACGATAAATTGAAAAATCATGTTTGTTGTTAACTTTTGATGTTGTCATATCCAGAAAATGTATAGATTCGTCCTGTTCCATCTCCATTGTGAATGTGATAGAAGGATGGAGAGAATTGATGAATTTCATAAAGTTTTTCAACTGTCTGTTCGTTCCCGTAAAACATACCAGGATATCATCCACATATCTATGCCAATACACGAAACTTCTTACCAGTGGGTAACCGTGTATTATTCTCTTCAAATCGTCCATGAAAATCTCTGCCAGAATAGTATTAAGTGGGTTTCCCATTATGAGATCTTTGCAAGATGAGTAAAGCTTTTCATTGAATTGGAAGTAATTCTGTGACAAACACACCGTAAGCAAGTCTATTATTTTATTTTTCACTACCGGATTGATAGAGTTTTTGTCCAATAGATTCTCCACCAAAGTAATCGTTTTATTCGGAGGGATACTGGGAAACAGATTCTTTACATCGAATGAAATCAATTTGGCATTATCCGAGAGTGTAATACCTTGAATTTCATTGATCAAATGGTATGAATTCCTCAAATTGAATTTTGATTTTAAACTGGTGTGGTTTTGAATAATTCCAATGAGTTT
>WOGO01003113.1:0-14773 GCA_015342085.1 Leptinotarsa defecta | reverse complement strand
AAAACACGTAACACATCAGTACCTTCAAATAGCTTTCTCAGCAACCTCCCCAAAGGGGCCAACTGCCCCGGGCAAAAGCCCCCAAACGACCCTGAGGTCCGCGCGCGACTGACTTCGTACGCTATTACCCTTTTTCACCTCAATTCAATTAAACCGCGAATAATCAACAAATCTGAAACCCTTCGCGACACCGGGTCTCCGTAACCATGTCCGGAGGTCGAAGCGACCCGGTCAAAAGACCGCGAACTCCTCGCGGGTCTGAGCACGACTGCCTTAATTCTTTCTCAAAAATTTCGAAACTTAACTCTGTCAAGGGATGTAATTCAAATAATCTCGTAAAAATTCCCACCAATCAGAAAGTCTGAAATTGTTTCTATGACTGGTACTCTTATTGTCCTCTACATGTCCAGCGAATAAGTCCGCAAGAATTATTGACTGTTTCCCGGTATTTCTGATGTCGTGAGCCTACTACTGATATATAGATGTCACTGCAAGGGTTATTTCGATATTTTCGATGTCTTGAATAAGAGGTATGTAGACTATCTCGGATGCCTTAATTTTATCATGTCAAACCTTTGAACTCATAACGTAAATTTCGATATTTATTATACGTTTAAGTCCTTTTTGACTGTTAATCTAAATGGGGTACACAGACTGAATAATATATTTTCGACCCTTAACGTCATGATAATAAAATAAATAATGAGGTTGAATGTTTCAAAATATCGAATTTCTTAGCATCAAGCAGGTAATTTTAACGAATTTCCCTTTAAATGGCTTGGCTCTGTTGACCTTAAGGTTATTTAGAAAAGCTGATAAAGGTTCCCTTTTTATATAAAAAGACATGTGTTTTGGTGTCTAAAATTCAACGAAAAATAATATATCCATCTTATTACAGAAGTAACTTCGCTTGAAATCTTTAATTTTTATTTCATTTTAATCGTTAAATTTCAATTCTTTGGTTAATTTTTATCTTGTTGTAATTTCTTTTTAGGGTTTTTTGCTTAATATAGGTATTTGTTATATTAGACAATGGAAGTGTGAACTAATGAAATTCAGGCACTTACATTCTTATGCTGTTATCTTACCAAGGTATTATTTCCATAGATTTGATAATAGTATACCCATTATGCTTATCCGTTTATAAATAATACCAAATATAGCTCTGAAAATGGTGATGTTCCATTTCATCCTTCTAAGCAAAGATGTGTAAAATTTTCAGAATTGACGAATAATAACAAATTGTGTCCTGAAAGGTACGGTACAGATATCAGTATAGAAAAATTATTGAAGAAATTTTGGGTAGTAGACCTTATTACGATTTGACTGAGTTCTATACCGATCATTTTTAACCTAGCATGTTTTATGTGTATGTATGTTTCAACCATTGTTTGTGATTTTTTATTTGTTTTTATACTCTAGTTTACATTATATTTCATCTATATTTTTATATTCGTAGGACATTTATGTATTCTCTTATATTTATTCACTAACTTTGTCAGCAACTTTTTTTGACTATAAAGTATATATGATGATGGGAACTGGGACTTCTAACCTAGAATGTAACCAGCACAAACACTGCTACCATAAGAGCATTGTCCAAATTAATTCAATGAATGAAACAACTCGAATTCTTTAAACATTTTGTTTCAGAATGTGTATTCCTTGCTATTTCCCAATTCAGTTTTGTCCTTTTTTGTTTATTTCAAATACAATAAATTCGAATATTTTTAGGTCTCACTATTCATCAGTGTAATTTTGTTTCACAGCAATTCGAACCTTCTTGAATGCTGATGGCGGCAAAGTATGTAGGAGCTTGATCGTGCAGTTCTTGGCTGCTTTGTGGCAAATTCAATACTGGGCCAGAAATCAAAGGAGGTTAAGACTTTATTCCTCCTCGATACTGCTGGTTTACGATGCACGGCGACTTCGAGAAAAAACTAAACACGTCAAGGTGGCATCTTCGTTGAAATTGTCAAGAAAAAGCAGTCTATACCGCCCTATGAGCATGGCCCAACTGAACAGTTCCGAAAAAGTGCAAACCGGATTCAGCGGCCAACTCACGAAAGAGGGGCCGATTTTGCAACCGCCAAGGTCGCCTAACAAACTTATTAATTTAGAAGTTCCTAGTCTTGACAGTAACAACACTTGGCATAAGTCAATTCACAGTTTGAAAAGAACTCATTCTTTTCAAAACAATTACGATAAAGACGTTCAGAATAAAAAACAAGACTATACATTTCTTTTGGACGAGTTGTGCAGTGATAGAAAATCTGAATGTTGGGCTACGGCCAAGATGATAGATTTTGCGCATGTTTTTCCTGCTGAAAACTGTGATATAGATAGAAATTATTTGAATGGAATCGAAAATTTAGTTAATTTATTTGAAGAGTTTTTATTTGAGAGTGAATAAATTTCATCTGAATAAAGTATTTTCATACTGCTTCTGCTGAGTGTTGTGAATTCATCACTTTATATAATAAAGACAATGACATCACATGTACTTTGTGAATAAATTCTACATTTTTTACCGTATTTGAACTTAATCAATTATTTTTGTAAAACCATGATGATAAATTATTAAAAATATTCTAAATTCATTTTTCTTTTCATCTTGAAATACTTTTCTCCCTTAGATCAGCGTGTCACAATGAAAGTAAAGGAAAGGTTAACTACTTTACCTTTGTTTATCATGAACCAATAAGAGGTTGGGTTTGCGTCATCGCATGTGGAGAAGTTCGTGCTTATAGTCACTCTTGTTCTTTGACACTGGGTTAGAATAGCACCACTGATAAGACAAGTAGAATCTGGTGAATTGAAAGCTGTGTAGAAAGACAAGATAATTATTCGGTTGGCGTGCGATGTCGCAGCTGGTGTTTGCTATGGATGTCCGTAGGAACATTTGTTTGACTTGGTTGAAAAATGTTTCAGTATACTGTGTATCCTATAGATAACATCGTCCCAAGGGATGCAAATGCTTACTCAACATTACCATTGTTTGATTCTAAACAAAACCTCTGTTTAAGGGTTGTCCCTCTCGGAAGGGTGCCATATCAACTGACAAACACTGTATGTGTTTGTTCACTAAGCGAAGAGACCTAAAATTATGAGATCTTCACGACAAAAGTCATGTTTTTCAATTGACGAGTTAGTTTGGATACAGATATTGAAGAATTTACAATAAATAACCTTTCACGAGTTTTTCCCTTTTTCTATAGATGATTTGATGAAGCCCATTCGCACTCTTCTGAAATAATCACTGCATTATTAATTTAATTTGATACTTGAATAACTGGAGAATACACCGTCCTAAATTTATACTCCTTTTCAGGCCTGCCGTACGCGGGTATGTACTGCGTGCGGGCGGCATGTCCAAGGGGGCGGTAAATCGAGCGACTCATCACAAAATGTTCAAAAGGTCACCCGTCCTTCGCGACGCGCAATATCAGCTTTAACATCGCCATCTATTGGTATCCGTTAAGACTAAGATGCAATACACCAAACGTCGCCTGTTAGCAGGTGAAGCCGCCAACACCGCTTGGAGGCACCCCAAATTCGAGACAAATATCTAGTGTCCAACCGAAAGTTCGGTTTCGGTCGAGTTTCGCCAAAAAAACTGGTTTCGGTTTAGTTTCGGTTTCGGCGACAAACCGCAAACCTGCCTAAAAGATTTCGCAAATATAAGTCAAGAAGATTTTAATTTTTTAGGTAAATATTTAAGTATAAGTTCTATACTTCAGTAAACAAAAATCACTAAGTACCTATAGTACCTAATCAAAAAAATGTTTTATTTTAGTCAAGATATTTTTCTTTAAACCCACCATAGTGAAAAAACATTTTAATAAAACTAAGCGGCACGTTATTAATGAATCTACCAGTTATATATTTACCCCTATGACATTCTACATTTCTACTATCACTAGACAATTCTATCAATTGCAAGTATACCGATTATATATTTCCACCAACATTAATATCAACCAATAAAATCTACCGAGTTGAATGTCTACCGCGTTACGTACAACCTACAAAAGCCTACCTAAAACAACTCAACTGCATACCAACTATACCAGAATCAAATTATATCAACTTGAAGATATTTGATATAATTTGATTCTGGTATAAATGTAACTGGCGTACTCATTAACGTGCCAACTCAGCAATATTATGTAGTCGTAGACGGCATAATCGGTATTGCTCACAAGCGATCAAACACCTAGAGGCAGATCTATTCCATTTGATTTTCCTCCCCTTTTGTTCTGAACTTTCGATTCAATTGTTTTCTGGGGATATTTGTCAAATATCTATCTATCTATGTGATTATATTTGAGATATTTAGTAGTCTATATCGAATATCTTCAAAGTTTCAAAAGAAGGTGTTGTTCATTTAGTATATCGCTTCCCTAAGTTATTTTTCCCTTTATACCAATTTCGTCAAAATGTTTTAACTTTATTCTTCCTTTGGTTCTCAAAAGCGAGTGTGAGTCGAACCCCACACCTGGCACCATTGTCATCGTCATGGTTCATAAGAGTTGATTTGATTGATGGTTGGGCGTTCGTTGAATGTATCGAACTTATTCTTTAAGAATCAAGGCGAACATGTTATTTTCGAGATACGTCGACTGTTCTATTGAAACACACTTGATATATTATGCTGTTGTAATGCACTGTTTGGAATCTTTGGTGTAGTAATGAATATTACTGGAGCTTTTTCCCAACACCAAACCGTTATTTTTAACACCTCGACACGTGTTTCGATCACCAAGTGATCATCTTCAAGAGGAGGGTCAAACTCAGTTTTCATAGCCCCCTACCTGCAGGTGTAGATGTTTTATCGCTAAACTACAAAAAAGTGATTGTAGTTATAATTCTATAAATTTGATCATGCTCGATTATTCGCCTCAAATGGTACCACTGATTCACTTCAGGGTTGCAATTTACCCGGTAATGAAACGTTTGGTGTTGGTAATTTTTACAAATTATATTGAGAAGTGGCAACGCAATTACACCGTTTAGAAGAATACTCCGTGAACTAATCATGGTAGGTACACTATATTATATGTAATTCGTTTTCAAATTGAGCGTTTTCATTTTGATAAATACGAGTTTGGAACAAATGCAGTATTTTGGTGAGTAAACGAAAATGTGGAGTAATAAATAAGATTTGAGATATACGGCCTTGCTGTTATTGTACTATATTGAAAAATATCTGCCTCCATCTTTACTTTATACAATTTCCAATTTGCAGTTATCATAGAAATTGGTTGATTATCTCAAAACAAAACATTGGTTTAGCAGTGCCGGTTTAGATCACTTGGGTGAAGTAAAAGTTTATTTTCTTTTCAGAGAATCAACTTGAGAAGGTAATGAGTAGATAGTAATATGAAAGCACAAAAATAAAAACACTATTATTGTAAAATATAAAAAATCAATCATGTTTTGGCTCTCTGGCAACTACGGCCAAATAACAAAATGCCCCACATCTCGGTACAGGTTGAGCAGCCAAAAATGCACCTCCATCAGGTGAATTTTCGTACAACATTGGCTTTCTCGTTTGTTGAGTAGTTGTTTCACCAAATTCATTCACCTCTACTTCTGCGACGCCTCCTGGCTGAAACAGAAACATGGATATGTACAAAGCGTCTGAAAAAATTACGTAGTTTGGTCCAAATCAGAGCACAAATGAAAAGCTTCAAGAAGTAGTGTGTTTTTCATTCGAGTGTTGAAGATGGATATATAAAGATACGTTATATTCATTACAAATTCGTTAAGTATATAATTGTTAATATTACAAAACATAATCTGTAATAACTAGTAAAACCTTTTATTGAAAATAGTTGAATCTAGATCTCCAGTTGGGTTACAGGATAGATTTTGTTCAAATACAAATCATATACCGAATGAATTTTCAACATCTATTGGGCCTAGTACAAATTCTACATGTGAGGAGTTTATTCTGTTGGTCATAAATTACAATTATAACTGTGAATTTGCCAATTTGCAGTTAATACTCTGAATTGGCATGTTCAACTGTAAACTCACAGTTGTAACTGTCAATGCACAATTGTAAGTGTGAATTATGGAATTTCATCGGTTTTTATAGCCTGCCTACTCATCACTTGGGAGTTGTTCAAAATCTTATTTTAGCCTTAAGGAAATATTTTAAGATAATCCAAAACTGTCGAAATTAATACAGAATAACCGCACTTATAAGAAATCACATAGTTTTCCAATGCTTAAAAGAAAGGTGGATCCAGAAAAATGTTCTAGGGAGAGGGAATGAAATCATACTCGTATCATATCTAGGCCAGGTCCACAGAACGCAAATATCGCGACGCGAATGTAACAATCACACATATTCTTTATTCTTTTGGGTTATTGACTCGAAAAACTAGATTGAGCCGTAAATACATTTACGTTAATGTGATGAAACTCATAAAAATGTAATTTTCTGAAATCTGTTACCTCAATCGATTCCAGAGATATGATTCGAAATCAAATAAATCAATAACAAAATACCTACTTCTCATTTATTCGAATGGATTACCTAGCATAAGAGGTGGAAATGGAAGTAAAGTGCTGTAACGAAGTTACTATTTTCTTGTGCAGAACTCATTTGTCTTTATCGGTTTTTCTATTTCAAGAATTGCCTTTCAAACAGAATAATTGTATCTCGGTTATTACTTGGTAAGAAAATATCGTATTTGCTGGAAAATATTTAGGAAAATGTCGGGAATTCGATACGTTCATTAATTCCGTTTCGCAAATGATGAAAATTCCGACCGTTATCCATAGCTCCCGAAATAGTATAGCGATGACATACACCACCTCGTCAGAGCTGAAGGTAGGGAACGTTTGTGGTGGGGCGCAATTTGCCTTCGCGAGACAGCAGGTTTGTTCTGGTTTTCAGTTTGTACTGTTTTGAATCGTCCAAAATCAGTGACTCAGTTGTGGACTGAAAAGGCTAATGCGACAAAATGATCAGTATACAGTTGGTTGACTGTTTGGAACAGTCCGAGCAGAGAACCAGAACAAGCCTAGCGAAAATAGGCAGTCTAGTCCGCCAGCATCAAAGGAACGACCCGAAGCCAACCGAGCCTCACCTAGAACCACCGACTGGACTCGGAGGAAACGAAGGTAACCAAGCTAACTGGAGTCTGTGCCGACCGACCTAGCGAGCCGTCAGAGGGGAGTTGATCATACATGGTAGGAAACGTTCGTACGTAGGTCATTATAATAATTATAGTCAGTGCTTGTCCGCCGCCATCCGAGTTCGCGTCGGGACTGTGTCTAGACTTGTACTATTATCATCTCGCGGCTCCTACGTTTTCCGATCCTTTATGGTATTCGTCACCTTGATCATCTATACGAAACTTCTCTCCCCGTTTATATTTTGGTATTCGCCACTTGAACTACCTTTTCTAAACGCATCTCCTCTCACGTTTTCCAATCCTTCGAGGTATTCGCCACTTGGATCATCTGTTCGAAACTGCTATCCGCATTTCCGACTCTTTGTGGTATTCACCATTTAGGTTACTTGGTCTTCACGCATCTCTTACGTTTTACGATCCTTTATGGTATCTCGTCACTTGGATCATCTGTTCCAATCTTCTCTCCGCGTGTCTGGCCCTTTGTGGGATTTGCCATTTGGACTACCTTTTCTTCACACGTCTCTTCTCACGATTTCCGGTCCTTTGTAGTATTCGCTTGGGCTATCCTTTTCGCGTTTACCGGTAGGCTTGTCAGCTATCGTCATAGCTCTCGAAACTTCGGGGTCGCGAGTGCGGAATCCGAAGCGTCACCCGTAATTTGTATATTTATAGGAGTTTAAAGAATATGACTCAAGTAGGAGGAGGACAGGCATTATTTTTGAGGTGAATTGCACAGAGCTTTTTATACCCGCTTGCTTGAATAATCGTGGTTGATTGCGTTTCCTACCTACCGTTAGCATCGCTAAGCTTATTTTAACTCCTGCCGTTTTCTTTAAGGACTCCCTTCGTTGCACGTTCCTCCGTCTCCCGTCTCTGTAATTAGTTAGCGATCGTATGGTAGAGTTGATTCGGTTTGAAATAAAGAGTGGAAACCGATTTCTGGTTCTGGTATGGTTTAAAATTTGTTTGTTAATTTTCTTAGAATAGTGAAACATCTCTGCAGCTGGTGAACAGGTTGAATTCCCAGCAGAGTCAAGTAAAATCTGACTTTCTGGCTACCGATTTTGTCTAGTTCACACAGACCTCTGGATTACCATTTCTTCACTATAGCTGCCCGGTTGTAGTAGTGCCTTATGTCACTGAAAATGCACGAGGCTGGCGCCCGAGATCTCGTCCTTACCATTTAATGGCGTCAAATATTGAGTTGACGCAATGAAGAGTGTTACATTACAGATAGAAAATATAGTATGGGATGATTGGTGTTTTGAAAAGTAATTTTTAGGAAATTTATGTAAATGAATATACGATTTTTTTACAATAGTATTAAATAATCGGAAGTCATATTTTATGTAAATTTCATACCATTGATCGGTCGGTAGCCAGATGTTTACCTACTCGTTCAATCAACCTCTATGTTAAGGTTGGCTCGGGTACAAATGAAGGATTTTGAATTTTCACTGAAATCACACGTTAATCCCCAACTCAAATGAGTTTCGACTTCTGAGGGTTGTCTATTTTCGTAAGAAGCGGAAAACCAAATTATAACACCTTTTTCATAGAAAATACTTTTTCATATAATTACAATCTTCATTACTGAATAACAAAATCACATCGTTTTAAAAATGAGAACTAATTCATTCAATAACCTTGTTCATTTTTCTGTTCTAGGATAATAATATTTGTGAAATGTTTGAAATTTACTATTGATAACACTAGGTACTTCTAGCAGTCATTTGCATTCACGACAATTCCAAAATATTTTTTTAAAAAACCTCGATAATTTAATATTTTTTTCGTATTGTTCAGTATCTTGACCAACTTGAACAAGAGGAAAAAAGAAAGTTGAAAAGACAGATAACGTTTTTCGCCCAGATCATTTCAATAATGTTAAATACTTCTGTTCAGTTTGACATTTCCACCAAACTTTGGTGTCACAATAGAAGCATTCATACACGACAGTATAAAGTAAAAGTGTGGTATTTGACGCGTTCATTAATTTACATTCTGGAAACTTTCTCAAAGTAAGAGTATAAGATAAAATATTTGGTGTATAAATCAACCATTACATAATTAAATCACCAAGATTTTGAATCAGGGGTTCGCCCCAAACTTATCGGTGTAACATTTCAACTTTGTGGACAAATACAAAATATGTTCCAAAATACTTTTTTTAACTGTAAATAGAAGAGCAAAAATAATGATGTGATATCGGATACGTACTTACAAGGCGGATAAGTCCTACTTACCAAAAGATGAGCTATGTTAGGTAATGGACTAGTAGGTGGATTGTCCGTAAATGGAGGTTGTAACTCGCCTTGCTGTATATTTATCACCAAATAATACATGAAATCATTTCTCAGTTTCATTTCCTCTATGCTTCTGTTACAAGTGGCAAGTTTCTTCATCCACTTAACCGCCTTTTGTCTGTCTAAATAGTTAGATGTTTAACAAATTTGTTTCATGAACGTCAATGCAGAGTTTATTACCTTCGCTTCTAGCCAAATTGGAGAGCATGATTTTGGCAAGGAACATATTGTAGTTGCAATCATAGTTCAAATTTTCCGCTGCTTCACCCATTTTGCTGATTTAATTTATGCTTACAAGAATTTTTGATGTTGAAATGACATTTACGAAATTGAAATGTCAAGCAATATTTCAACAAATCACACTGTGATGATATATAACGTGTTTCTGTCGTTTGCACAGGTTTCAATATCTTTATGAAAACAAAATAAATATAGGTTGGGTGATATCTTCATCAAATATTTTCAATGAATTTTTTATTTGTGCTCTACAGAAAATTTGATTGTCATTTTAAAGAAAAAAACAGTATTTCCAGAAAATTCAAATAGATGCGAAAAAAATATTTTGAAGACATATTTGCAACTTCAGTTTAATAACTATTGATTTGACATGATTTACATTCACTACCTACTTAAAATCATGTTTGTACGATTATAATTTCACGAGGAATACGAAGCAATTTCAAACAACGGAAGAGATTGAATCCGACACCTCCTAGATGAGAATATCAATCCATAATGAAATCTATACTGATTTCAATGTATGGTGAATGAAAACACCAAGTTGATTTATCTATAAGTTACTCAGTACGATCTGTTATAATATTACCAAAGATATGGGACCCATATTAATGAATTAGATGATTCAAACATCCGTAACTGTTTTTGAAAGTAACTTTCCAAAGTGTACAGAGTGTACACTTTCCCGATGTCCACGGGGTAAGGTTAGGTCAAAATTGAGTGGGTTTATTCGACCCTCCACTGCAACTCGCAAGGATTTATTGTGGCCCACACCTTTTCACACTCGACCAAATAAACCCAGCTTCTTAACAAATCCTATTAGTTTGTATGGTGATCTTTCAGATCAGATGGTAAGAGTGCGGCTCTGCCAAACTTTTAAAACCTGATTTAGTCCCCAGCGGGGCAGGCAGAAAGTATGTGCTCTGCTGTTTCATCATTTTCCAAACAGAGGCGACATACACTGTCTTCCGACAGAGTCCGAGTCTCTGCATATGATGATGATTCAAATGACAGTGACATGTGAGAAGGTCTGTTAGACATCGTACTGTTGTCCAACAACTGATGGTATCAAGCTTCGAAGAAGCTTGATACCATCAAGAAGATTTTTTCCGATTAAGGGTTTTCCGATGTCAACTACTTCCAACCAAGACGCCCGGTGTTGGTAATCACCCGAAGCTCCACATTTCCACTTTAGTAACACCCGCCGATATAGATACCACCGAACACCCTTCGACGTCTCAGTTCAATCTAAGGAGAAGGCAAATTGAGATCTCGAAGAGATCTTGTCTTGAGACATGGGGAGTAGGTAGATTGAGGCACATTAACGACTGTCGGCAGCCCGTTTTGAACGCTTGGAAGTAGGCAGATTGAGACCCTTGAGGAGACCAGTGACGAGACCTAGGGAGTCGGCAGATGTGGGTATGTACATCCATCAAAGATTTTCAAAAATGTACTGTCAAGTGTATAAGTTGCTCTTCGAAAGAAGAATCAAGAAGATAACTGTATCAGATGAAACTTCCGATGAAAGCATTTCTAGAAAGAGAATTGAATTCCCAACTTTTTTCTACTCTTGTAGACTATCAAAGTGCTTGAGAAATCTAGCCTAATTAGAGTGTGCTTACATGTGATGCTTCATATTTGTCTTCCCTATTTGAATTAATGATCTAATTAAAGCATTGAAAGTAGTTGAGGAGCATGTCTCTAGTTTGAAATAGTGTTTCCAAACTTATATCTTGTCTGGATGTGCCAAGGTACCGATACGATAAATCAATAAATCAATCGATGTAGTAGATCAAACGTTTTAATTCTGGATAGTTATTTACTTCTACAAGGTAATTTTCAACTATTCAAAAACGTCTGTGAGTGTTACCGACATAAAATTACGTAACGAAATAAATAAAAAAAACGACATTACTTGTTTGTGTTAGCTTTTAAAAATCTGGAGTCAAGCGAGCAGATGCAGATTTTTTGATACCACGCGAAATATATTTAACGAGCATTCGATTCTGTACGAATGACAAGTCGACCATTGTGGTATTATTATATATAAAAAACAATATTTCAATTATTCCTAGAAATGAGCAAATCCATGAATCCAACTACATCTAACTACATCAACCTTATAGTAAATCTGTTTAAAGATTGACAGTATCAAAAAATCCCTCCATGTGCATTGAGGTTAAGCTATATAATAAGCTTAGTGAGGACATTAAATCCTCAAATACCAATGTCTTTAAAAGGCGACGCAAGATTTTCTATTGCAAAAAGCAAACTACTCTGTGGATGATTTTCTCTTTGAATCCTAATTTGATTGTAGCTCATTAACTTTTTTTTTGTATGTTTTATGTTGACTTTTTTATGTTTGTTTGACCTGTTGAATCAACCAGTATTTTATGATGATGTTATGTTTTTTGTGTCTAATGTGATTGTGAAGGAAAAATGATTCGATAAATGTTTGATTGATTGGTTGATTGATTCGTTGTAGAGAAACCTCTAATATATAAAAATAATAATAATAATGATAATGATCGTTGGTTGATAATGCTGGCGCGTACTACTGAATGTATCGGGGCTTCCGAGGAAAGAGCCCGACCAGCGCAAACTTTCAAAAAAAAAACGAACTTCTATAACATCTGACCAGGCCAGAGTCCTAACAGGGTGGGTCTTTCAGAAGAGGTGTATTTTCAGGCGATTTCCTCAGTCCCTTTCTCTTCTGCATTATCCGTTGCGCTCTAAGATACTCGAGGGTATAACTGATGCACCCAAGAAACCGGAGGCATAAGGTCACCCATTTGTTTTATATGGATGATTTTAATCTTTATGTTTCTGGAGAAAAGGAGCTCCTCCATCAGTTCTTGAGGGTGGTAAAAGAGTACACGCATGATATCGATATGGAATTCAGGATAGATAAATGTCCAATGGTCCATCTCAAAAGAGAACGATTTAGGGACTACGGAGAGGATGTGCAGCTCGAGATGGAGGCATCCTGCACTATCTGGATGCCGGAGAGGCGCATACTTACCTCGGGGTGTAACAAAGCCACTCACAAGAGGTAACAGCAGGGATGGCCTATCTCTGCGAAAGATCTGGTCATCAAAACTGTAGGGAAAGAACAAGGTTGCTGCAACAAATATGCTTGCCGTTCAAATCTTACTCTACTCGTTTGGAGTCGTGAAGTGGACTCGGGAGGAGCTGTATCAACTGGACGTAAAGACCCGAAAAATCCAGCACCTCCCTAGGAGTTTACACCCCAAATCGTCTATTCCACGGTTGAACTTTCTTCGACAACAGGAAGGCAACAGGGCAGCTGCCCGAGCAGCTGGTGAACTCGGTTTAGTTTTCGACACTGAACGAGGTGATCACAACTCTATCACCGAGTTGGAACTTGTTCAATAGGCCCACATGAAAGCCGCAGGGATCACTTCAATCCTGCGGCAACACAAGGATAAGCCAATGCATGGGGTTATCTTCAATAACATTGAAGACCTCGGCTTATCAAAGCGCCTTTCCTTCGCTTTTTTCAGGCCAAGTGGGCTGAAATCGGAAACTGAGGGGTTCATCATGTCCTACTGAATGCTGTCTTCAACACCTTAGTTCTTTATCACCCCCTGCGGCACTCTTACGGTATTGACGAGACACCAGTGCTGTCCTATGCTCCAGGGGATATTGAATCCGTTGTGGGTGTTATATTCTCTAAGGATCCTCAGTCAATAAAACACACTAGTTTTCATGATATTTAATGGTTTAATTAGTACACAACTTTACATATCATAATTGTCGAGCGGAATGGACTCACGGTCAAAAAACATAGATTGGAGCACGAAATACCTGATACAACATACAACACGTTTTTTCATTTTTTTTAAGTAAGTCTTATATCAATTAGACTAATTATAGTTAATACAATCAGTCACTATCAGTAAAATCATTATTACAAATAAAATCTTTCAAGTAGGTTGGCGGTTTATGTACACGTTTTAAGTTAGTTTTCTCACTGAACTGTGTACTACATTGAGAACTATCACTATGATCAGAAAATTCAATATGATCATTCAAGGACAATGTTTCAGTTTGAGAATCAGCAGAGAGCATTTCTTCTGAGTCATCATCACTATTCTGAGATTCAATTTCAATTTGAGTATCATTGCAATTTTGTGCCGTATTATTACTATCATTCGAAGTTTCATCCAAACCTGAAAACTCTGATTATACAGTAGGTTGACAATTTACATCTGTGGAGATTTTATTAATTATATCTATTGAATTAGACACAACTTTACATATCAAGATTGTCGAGGGGAATGGACTCAGTCAAAAGATGACAATCTACTGTCAAAAAACATAGAACATGGCGCACGAATGAAATGATTATGCCCTTCTCTATACTCTCGAATCTCAAAATCATGCCGACTTTCCGTACTAAGGCAGAAATCATAGCCGGACAAATGCAGAAGGCTGTCATCCTTGGCTCATTGCGATTGCTCAGGGCACATGATTCCCGGACCCAAAAATCACTTACCCTATGGTGAGGGGGAGTGGTGGTTAGTTGATAATGCTGGTGCGCCCTCCCGAATGTATCGGGGCTTAGGGGAATAGAGCCAGACCAACGCAAATTGAGGTTTAAGAATAAGAACTTTATTTCCATTGACTTTATAGACATATATAATAAAAATATTGTCAACAGTAAGGATAGCTCTCAGATAATAAAAATAGTTCTCAGTTAACTACACCCTTATTTCACAAATATCAAATTTCAAATGCAAAGTACTGAGAGAATAAAAGGACGCTCTAAGAAGTTCCTTCACCCTACTTTCAAAAGTGTTTGTAGTCTGGATTAATTTCATTGAATTCAATTGGGTTTTTCTATAACGGCACTGTAAGTCTTTTTTCATAGCGAAAAATTATTTACAACCATTTCAGAATAACTAGTGTTAAAGAAGATATAATTACATAGTAGTACTAGAAGTTTATTTAAATGGGAATTTCTAATATACACTTATAAAAAAACATTTAACTTATTCATAATACATATTCTCTTAAGATTTAAAATACATCTGTAACTATAAAACTATAAAATTA
>WOGO01003112.1:0-14774 GCA_015342085.1 Leptinotarsa defecta | reverse complement strand
TCTCTTTGGAAACCTTGAGCTGTCTCACGGTGGCCTCCGCGAAGGTTCTGGAAGGTGCAGCGACATTACCGTCGTTGTGCGGCTTCTTCAACCTTCTTGGGGTTCCCTCCGTGGAGGTGCACAAGTGAGGGAGCTTTCCTGCAGGGGCACCCGGTTTCTTGCCTTTATTCAAGGCAGAGACCTTGGAAGGAATATTATAATCAAAATTGAACATAATGTAGGTACTAGCAGGACATTCATGTTTTTGTATTATTATCCAAAGAAACAATAAATGTTCATGAATAGGATAAACTAAGTTAACTTGAGATACAAATTCAACAAAATGATGAAATACTGAACAAGAAAGCACAAATAATTGATATGAACAGTGAATTAAAATATAAAAAATATAAATAATTGAATAAAAAAATACGAGTAAAATTGTTGTAAGTGTTCTTCTGTTGGCCTCGACGCCGCAAATGCGCTTACGCCTTGGCCTTTGTATTACATCACGAAATGATCTGCTATGTCCAGCCTAATTCCAAGCGGTAGATTGGGGAGGATATTTGGGTTGATCCTCAGCCACCGCCTTAGATTGAGGCGGTGGCTGAGTCAACAAAAACCAATCCCAAAGCTGGACTCCTGTCCAGTTTCGGGATTGTTTTTGTGTTTGTTTCATTACTGTGTGTTCCCATCAGTAGCAGGGTAAGAGTTGATCACCTCTGGCAGATTCCCGCATTACCAGAGGTAGGCTGATTACATAGAGGTTTCGCTCAGTTTCCCAAGGGGATCGTTTGTAGGACTGTAGCGCATAATCAGGCTGAATTTGATCGATGGCATGGGTTATGTTGGCTTTGAGGACCGCTGTTGTTTGTAGATTATTCGCATATATCTGCTACTTAAGGTAACCTCACAAGAAAAATTCTAATGGGATCAAATCGCAGGATTTTGGTGGCACATCATCTCCACGTGAAATGAAAATGCCCTCAAATTGTTCGTGTAGAATATCCAATGTAGCATGAGTTTTGTGGCAATTAGCAACGCCCTGTTGAAACCACATGTCATTGATGTTCAGATTATCCAATTGAGATCAAAAGAAGTTGATAATCATCGACCTATAGTGCTTGCCATTGACAGTGACTTTTTCGGAATGCATTGATGGCTCTTGGATCTTATGTGGATTGGTTTAGTCCCAAGTTCGACAGTTTTGTTTGTTCACATAACCAGGAAAATTCATGCAGAAGGGGTCTCCATAGCTGAAGATGATTTCTCGATGAAAGTTAGGATCAGTTGCCAATTGCTCCAGTACTCATTCAGCGAACACACGTCGTTTTCTATGGTCGTTCACTTTCAGTTACTGGGTCCTGGTTACATTTTGTATGGGAGCAGGCCCAAGTCATGACGCTAAATTCGCCAAGTTGTGATTTGCAAGAGACCGAGTCTTTGTAAGCGAAGCAAAATCGACTGCCTCGAATTCTCATGCACAGTATCACAAACAGCGGCAATGTTTTCAGCAGATATTGCGTTTCTTCTTCGTACGTATGTTGGTCTATCGTTTACTGAACCTAAGTACTCAAGTTCATCCACCAAACCTCAAGTAATTTTATGAAACCTGTCATAGTCATCACTTTGAAAATTTCAATTTATTCACCCAACTCTGCAGACAAGAAACAGTATTGCCCGAAGCCCCAAAGAGATATATCCCTTATCACTAGTCGGAAGAACATCGCAATTAAATTAACTTTATTAATTACAACGTCAAAATCGCGTATAAATGATAAAACAAGGCTTTATTCAAACGGCATGCGGCATCTCTGTGAAACAATAAAATATAATTACTTTTCACTTATCACTCACTCACTGTCGGTACAGAACTGTGGCGAATAAAGCGTTTCACTGTTTAACCGTTTCCCATTCATTACCATTTTTGACGCGGTCCACAGGCCAGGACCGTCTCTTCACAGATGAGGGTACTATGTAAAAGCTATTTTCCGGGTTTTTTGTCGTGGTCTGCAGGTTTTTATGCCTGACGTTTCGTCCACTACTGCGGTAGACATTATCAAAGTCGATGAGGTAACGGCTGCAGTGCTCGAGTTGTTGTTCCCGTTGTTCCAAAAGCAGAAAGTACAATGCTGATGTTTAACTCCGGTTCTGTATTATTAGTGGTGTATGTGGCTTCATTTCCCTTAATTGGATTACCTGATATTGTCTCTGTACCATTGAAGACACATAGTTAGATTTTATTGATGTTTATTGCCTCTTCCCCTCTATTGAAATTATTCCTGCCTTTTTACGAATCTTATAAGCTTCGTCAAACTCTCAAGAGCTGTTTGAAGGTGGTTTTTTGGTGAATTCCAATAGTTCGGAATTTCATTGTCTAATATGATATGATTTGAAATCTCTGAAATAACAAATGGACATTGAAATTAAAAATAATAGTTGAAAATAACAATTATATCAGGTAAAAAAACCTGAAAATAAATTACAATAAAATAAAAATTCAGCAGAAAAATTCAAATTGGACAATTGAAATGCAATGAAAATGAAAAATTAGAAGATATCAAGCCAAGTTACTTCACGACGTTTCGATGGTTAGTATCCACAGTTATCTTTGGGTCATCTCCGGGAAATGACTGCCTATAGATCATTCGAGTGCTTTCCTCTCTCCGCTTCACCGGTTTAGTGGGAGATGGCCGTTTTTCCCTTCATTATGGGTTTCCATATATTGCGTATCTTTACGCTAGCTTTGCTGAATGCGTCGTTTGGCAACATGTATGCAGCTTCTTTGAATTTTCTCCTAAACCAGTATTCCTCCCTGTGGATGATCTCAGTTTAGGGTCATTTCATCAACATAACATCCTCCAGGAAGACTGAATCCTAAAGGTCAGTAATAATGTCATTCCAGCAGATCATTACAGCATTACAGTTTCTTTGAACTTCCAGTGTTTCTTCCTGTGAATGACCACTCGATGTTATGTTGATGAGTCCAAACATCCTCTGTTACTTCCGATTCGCTGGTTTCTTCTCGCTTTGCCTTTTTTTGTGTTCGATAATGCGAATTTCAATGTTCTCCTAATTTCACCGATGTAGGATTTGCCTCACTCACACGGTATCCAATAAATGCAATTCTTGGAATTGCAGTCCGCGTTTGGTGGCCTTATTTTCATAAGGCTGCTACAAATGGTGTTTCGGGAACTGAAGGCTCTTGCTGTCTTTCATTTCAAATCTGTTCTACTATCTCTTTGGAGTAACGATTCCGTTGAAAAACTAGGCATCATCAAATTTTGTTATTGATAGTTGGAGAAATTGAAGTAATTCTCAGAGGAGACTATTTATCAGGAGTGATTTCAGCATTACGTAACATTTCAAGCATTACGTAGATCCAGCCACTTTCTATGCCCTCTTCAATCAAGGCAGCTAGATTTTGCAGTTCATTTTCAATAGCATCTTTGATTTGTAGATTAGATAGTATTGCAATTTGATGAGAATATCCCATGTACACAGAAACTCAAACAGAAATCAAATCATTCTGAGGAAACTAACACCAATATCTGCTGGATATAAGGAAGTGATCATAGGAAAGAAACAATTATGTGCCAAACGAACACAAATCAGAATATTCTGCACCTTAATTCTGCCTATGAACTACTACAGGTTTATCCCTTGTATTGAATTGGAATCAGTACACCAAGTAATCAATATATTTTAACGCAGATCATTTTTTCTCGAAACCAATCTCATCCTTCTGAGATTGCTGAAGTCAAACATAATCTCTGACAATACGCTGTTCGAGATTTAATAAAGTGACCAACTAACTGTAAGATCCTATTTTATTAGTCCTAGCATTAATTTACTTCACATTACAACTGGATTTTCAACAAATTTTGTGTTTCCCTTCCTTTTTGATATCCAGTTGTTCAATAATTGAGAAACCTGCAGCATTTTTAACACTATTTGTCATTTGCATTAGAACTTTAAATTTGATTCATCATGGTTGGTTTCGATATCAAGGAACAATTTTTTCACGTTTTCGAGGTTTCCTCTTCTTCGTTTGATCCGTTTTATCTTTATAGTGTTGGATATAATTGACAAAAGAGAATTTCCAATGATCGGGCTGAATTGGCAACGTTTTCCATCAGTTTAAATTAGTAGAGAAAAATCGGTCAAAAATCACTTAACAACATCATGTAGTAATAACCTGAAAAGAGGAATGAAATTAAAATTAGCAAAAAATTAACATCAATATATAGAGTACAAAATGGGTTTGTTTCATGCTATTGAAAATTATATTGGTTTGCTTATAGACTGATCGAGTTAGGGGTATATTATACTTATCGAGCCTAATCGGTCCCAATACCTCTTTATATTAGCAGAAAAAAAAATCGAGAAGCAATAAAATTGATCGGTGGCGGTGTTGCCAAGTGCCAATTATTTTAACAGAAATATGAAGTTGTGAAACATTAAAGAGGGTACATTGTCTCATACATTCAAGAAATATAGCTGACTAGGTGGCAATATGGCTAATATATAATATATAACGTTGAATTTCTTATTTTTGGTGAGTGGAATATAGCTCGTTAATTTCTATTTAGAACCATGGTTTTCGAGTACATTTTAATTCATATGAAGAATTTTTTCATGAATTTAAACGTTAACGGATTCATATACCTCCCCTTCAATGAAATGTTTGTGTTATAAACAGAGATATTTCAAAAATAAAGTTTTTATTGCGTTTTGTGTTATTTGGATCTCATGTATAATTAATTCTCCCATTCCTTACACTTTCTTCTTGGATTTAGTTGTCGGAAGTGAGTGTGATTTTACTTTGAATCACGAATGAAGCAGAAACTGTTTATACGCTCCGTGAATTCTACAATATGGCAGTGTTTATTATTTGTATTGTTCCTGTTCGTCAATCGAACAAGAAGCGGGACTAGGCCCATGACGTCACGGGCCTAGAAAATCGGATTTTAAACAATTAATTACGGAAAAACAACGCTATTTAGAGAGCTGAAACAAGTTACACTATTTTTCAATTTGAAATTACTACCAAATAAACTGTAAACCAAAAATCATGAAACAAGCCCATTGTCTTTCGATCAGTATACACCATGAGTCAGCCGAACAAATATTTATTGAGGTATGGATGAAAGATGTGCGAAAGATTTTTCCACTATATAAGTAACATGCTTGGAGAAGGTGAAAGAAACATTGATGAACAAGCTCGAATTTTGTTTTGCAGTCCGTTAATTTGGTTCATTTTGAATATGAAGAAAACTAGGGGATTGGGATCTATTTTTCTCAATTTTCCTTCCAAAGAGTGAAGCTTTAGATTCAGAAGGATGACAGATATGCAGAATTTCTCTGAGACATCAGCAAATCTTGTAAAACCCAATGGATCTTTTTGGCAAGCGGCGGCAGCAACTTCTTTATCGGTAACATTTTCGATAAATTACTAAACTAAGAAAATAGGAAAAAATAGTGGTCCAGCTATTTCAATAGTACCGAGTGAAATTTAGGAATTATCAGTTATACTGTTTCTTTAGAATACTAATAATGATAACCGTCGATGAGAATGTTTCCGTTGAATCCTTCAGCAGACATTAGTTGCTGTTGACAATCTCATTAACCGATGAGGTGCCAAATCTAAGTGATGATTTCACAACCTTCACCTCCGTGTGAAAAGCAGGTTTCCCATGTACATGAAAAATAATGACAATCATACAAATCACCTCCATGAAACAGCACTTAATGATTTCATCGTCAGCCCACTTCTGGCGTCACTGTTGATTGGTACAGACGTGATGAGTGGCGTTGTTATTTTTACTTGCCGCCCTAAAAAGAAAAATGATGGCTTGTTGTTGAAATCCGGGACTGAACTTTCTAACATTCGATTAACGACAAGCGAAGCATGAACTTCAAGCGAGGAAACGGCAAACGCAGTGGTGTTGTTTACAAAGAGATATTAATGAGAACAGTGCTGGGGTTGGGGTGATGATGCTTCCGGGGGGTGTCTCCATGTAATACAATGCAACAATCTTCTATTTGGTCTGTGACGCTGTGTTTGTCCGAAGGTGGGATTATAAGTAGTGATCAATCATGTTGATTAGCATTCTATCTAACGTTTCTACTTTCATCGACTCGAGAAATCTCTGAACGATAATTGAACGAGATACGAACTTGCTTGAATGAGTTTGGCAATAATTTTTAGTTTGGACTTACATTTCCATTTCTCAATACGAAACCCTGAGGTTCCGTAGAAGGGTCACAGGGATTCTGCGCGCTCTGTTGGTTGAAAAAGCTAGCTTAGTTCTGATTCCATTAGTGCAGTTATACCGATGCTAGACTGGATTTTCATATTACTTTTACACGAAAAATAAATACAGAAACAGACTAATTTTAGTACTATTATATTTATTCTACTGTCATGATATATTATAATATTTTATTCACAGCAATATAAGGATACAGTAATACCACGGAAGCAGTACTGCTTGTGTGTGGATATACATACATATATGGGGTCAATGTGAAGTAATATTACAATATAAACATTTATTAGAGGTCAAACTTCAAAAAAAAAAATCTAAAATCAATTTATATGTGAAATGTACAAACATGTATAAGTTACAGTATAAAAAAAAGCTGCTTTGCCTTCCTAACACTGAAAAAATCTCTTCATGAATCATCTCTCCTGAAAGTATATTACCCCGTAGTCTACTCGACTTTATCATTCAACATAATCAGTTGGGGCCTTGCAACTGAGTGGAATAGAGTCTTCGTTTTCCAAAAAACGCATAATAAGAACTATATATAATTCTTATTATGACTCATGCCGAGAAATATTTGAATAAAAGGGTACATTGACAGTTCCCTGCATATACATATTAAATATATTACTATATATACATAATAATAAAAATTGCTATGCTAAAAATGGTGACAGAGATAGGTATGAAACAAGAAACAACGATAACCTTCGCATCGAAAAATTCAATCACACATATTATACAAAATCACCACAACATAATGAACTTACACTATGCAATTATATATCAAATAATGTAAATAAAATTATCATCGCACCTTCTCTTCAATAAAAAAATTAAAATAAAACTGACAATGAATGCTTTCTACAACCTTGAAGAATATGTGAACTATTGCAAAAATACCTAAATTATTTTAATATTTGTATATAAGTATGTCCCTGTATGAATAATTTATTGAATTTCAATTTTTTTTTCAATTGTTTTGCATGACATTAATAATGTGCTACTAAGTGCAATATGACTTGCCATATCCAAGCACAGCTTGGCTACAAATGGTTAATAAAGAATATGAATCTGAATCTAACTGTTAAAATCCCATTAAAAAATGTATATATAAATTCAAGGAGTGGTAGAGAACTTGTCAATTATTGAAAGCATATTTGAAGTTGATAATAACAGATGGCTGGTGAAGAATGAAAAACGAATGGAAAATTATGATAAACAATAAATATAGTAGTTAATAAAATTATTGTTTTTCTATCTGATTTTTTTTATAATTTAATTCATTTTATTTTTTCAGTTTTAAATTAAGGAGTCTCATATTGATAAGATTGTTTCGTGAAGAGTTTTATTCCTTTCTTGAATCTGAATTTGAAAGTCTCGTTTTTCAATTCTTTAGGAAGTATATTAAATATCTTTGGAGCTAGGACTCTTGTAACAGTTCTGAGCAATTTGGATATGAAGGTTATTGAGAAGTCATCAATTTGCCTCGCTGAATAAGCATGAGATGGTTTCTAGAGTTTATTTTTATTTAGGAACTGTGTTGTAGTTATGTTAGTGAAGAGAGTGTAGAAATAAGTGAACAAAATAATATTGTGAATAACGATGGTGGACCAATACCTACTTGGTTTACTATATAGTTTGTCGAAATAATTACTTTTAGTTATCAGATTTACCTGAGTAGTAGACAAGGCAACATCGTAAAATTAATTTTAAGACAAGACGCAAGTACGTAGCAGAGGTATCTATGCTATAAATAAGGACATTTAATATTTGTACTGAGGATGATCAGTTGGTAATTGAAACACTTGTAGAGGTGCAAACAATCACAGCAGAGTTCTATAGTAAAAACAATCCAAAAACTGTACTGGTATTCGCGTTAACAGCAGCCGGTACTGGCCAACAGAAGAGGGAGGTCCTATTCTGCTTCACGATAACGCCCGTCCGCATGTTTTACAAATTGATATATTACAGTTTCAAGTAGACTCAAAAAATATAACTTCTTTCTATGATACATTTGTTATTATCTTTGTTTGTGATTGGTATGTTATTTTATTTTCAGTGTCGTATTTACTTCAAATACTGGACAAATCTTCTCCATATTCATGGTGAATCAGTATTGCAGGAAATAATAATGTAATGTCTATCAGATATCTCTTTTTGTGAAGAAGATTACTGACTCTGTTTTTTTCTTTCTATATATTATTTTAATCAATCGTTTTTGAAGGATTTCCAATTGCTCACAATGATTACTGTGAGCATAACCTCAAGCAATGTCTTGTCTTGTCTTGAATATTTTCAAGTTGTTTCTGATGATAAATGAAGAGAAACTCGAGTCAGATCCGATTTATCATCGCCCATTTAAAAAACTTTTAAAAGACCATTTTCTCCATCATAATAATTAACATGTTTGGATATCGCTCCAGTAATGATGGACGCTTATGGCACTCATTAATAATTCAGTAATCATTCAGTAATGGAAAAATAAAACAACACCGGTAGCTGTAAAGTGGCTCGGAACAAATGGCAGACAACCCCCGCACAAAAAAAAAAGAGAAACAAAAATTAATAGTGCCTTAGATAAATGGCACTTCTCTGTCGTATATGGTCCCTAAAAAGTGTGTGAACATTATTCAAAACCACACCTCTTCTAGTGGTTTAGTGATGGGTGCGATACATTACTTTTGACTTTCATTGCGCACTAGTTAGGATAACATTGAAAATGCATTCACCTTAACTCTGAAATGCCTACTGAATAGAAGTGAAATTGTTGAAAATCTGCAATTTTGATGTAACAACAGGTAAGGATAATTTTCCAAACATTTTTATATGGAACTATAATTTTTTAAGGTAATGCAATGAACTTTTTAGAAGGTTGAATCAGTAAAACTGGAACCTCTGGCGTGAAATAAATCCAAAATAAGCACTTTTTCCAATCATCAGGAATGTCTTGGGTGTTTTGAATGTTAAATTTACCATTGAAGTCCTTATAAAAGAACTATAGCTCTCATCAACATCACGCAGGATTTATTCGAAGCAAATGATAATAATGAAGTAACTGCCATGGTACTCTTAGACTACAGTCTAAGTATTCGATACATTACACCACAATATTCTGTGTAGGAAAATGTCGTTTTTCGGATTTAGTGAAAGGACTGTAGATCTATCAAAAAGTTACCTCAGAAATCGGACTCAGTCAGTATGTCTGGATGAAAAGTGCTCTGGTGCTTTACCTGTTGACTAAGGAGTACCTCAAGGCTCTGCCCTTGGCCCCTGGCCCCATTCTGTTTTCTCTCTATAAATATCTGACTTCCATAAAATGATTGATCATTGCATATTTCATCATTATGCAGATGACACTCAGTTATATTATCGAATTGCTTCAAGTAACTGACAGGTGGTAATGGAAAAAATTTACTTACAGCGATCTACAAAAGTTACTCGATCTATCTATAGTTCATAACCTGAAATTGGATTCTGAAAAATCTCAGCTGATACTTTTTGGCCCGAAACACAAAAGGTGCTTTTATCGTAGTTTTATTTATAACTCTGTCAAACAATATAATGCTCAACCCAGTGAATTTAGACACTACTCCATATATAATTTCAAGAAAAATTTTAAAACATATCTGAAGTCTTCTGGATATATAACATATTCATGTTATTCCTTTCTTTTATGGTTTTTCCTTTGTCTCACTTTTGTGTTTTGATATATAATTTTTCTTATTTAAGTTAAATAGATTTTTAATATTTACTTTGAAATTCATAGCTTTTTTCTTTGTTTTATAAAGGTTCATGAACTACCCGCTTATTAATGTATATTAGGTAATTATTTTTAAATTTCCATATAATACACGCTATTCCCTAGGTTAAGTTGTGAAACAGCCTTGGCTGAATTTTGCCCTCTCATTGATTTTTGAATCTACTTCTTCTTTATGAAGAATGTATGTCAATGAATAAAGCTCATTATTATTACTAATTAAGTGGAAACATGAATCTTCGAAACTCAATGGAATTAAAAGTTTAGTGAAACCGTGGAGAAATAATTGAGATATCAATTATTCATCCGGAGGTTAAGACTAGTACATATTAGACAAGTCTCTGTCGACAGGCAGTCTTTTTGTTATGGCTCGGATAAAGTTCGTTTCACAACAGAAACAAATCAATGTAGTCAATAAAAAACAGAAAAAATGTGTACAGCTGCCGGAATGAGCCATGGCCGTTGAGAAGCCCCTCCCTCAAGATGTGCAGTAGATGTGTAGAAATCTGTTATCAGTCTGATAGAGTATTCGAGCCGTAAACATCCAAATTCAGGACCGCATTCAGTTAGTGATGGAGTTTAAAAGTAAATTGCATATACATATTTTAAATATATGAAGAAAGAAAAGACGTCGTGGGTACTCCATTAGATAAGTTGTACGAAAGAGTGATTGCTGCAACAGGTGTTTCAGAAAGAAGTATTCCAAGAATTGTCACAAAACAAAGGGATAAAGAACGAGGTGCAAGTTCTTCTTTTAAATCGCCAACTAAAAGGAAAAATAGGAAAAAGCCTAAAACCGATTTAGACAACGCAGATAAAATTTTTGCTGAAAAACGATTTGACATAAGAACATCCTAAATGCGCCATGAGATGAACATATGGCTTTTGTTCTTCCGGTTGTGTAATTCACTTTACGCTTTTTATTTCAAAAATTTCGAAGCGTTACTTCGGATTTGACCAGAATTGAAACTTTCAAAGAAACTGTGTTCACATGAAAACTGGTTACGTTCAATCAAAGTTTTGTATCTTTTGGTACCAAACCAAAGACAAAATGTTCACAGTTTTGGCAGAAAGATATAAGTGGACGAAATGAAGAAGACGAAATAAATGAATTTTAATACCATTTCAGAGATGTATCTAGTTTTTGTATCTAGCTCGACAATTGCTCTACACGAAATAAAGATTGGACTCATGTAACTTTTCTTGTGTAGCTTTTAAATAAGTACTAAAATATCTTTATGGATACAATTGATACATTTATTACTTGTAGACATATTCTCTTTTAGAATCTTTCGAATAATTATAGACCACTCGGTTTGATATCAATTACATCAAGAATAAGGAGACAGCTGAAAAATCTTTATGATTATATTTCATCAAGAAAATTATTCCAACCATAAAATCTGTATAAAAGAGGAATGGATAGTCAACCAACATAGGTAGAAATTCGCAAAAAATGTATGAAAGTCAACCAATATCTTGGAACATAATAATTTATCCAATTCGTATATATGATACATCACTGAAAATGTAATTTTCCAGCTGAATTCAAGTTGGCTATTGTTGAAATCGAGAGATGAAGGGAACGTCTAAACTACGGTCCAATTTTCTTGATTTTTGAGAAATATCTTGAAATAATTTAAAAGTTATTTGACAAAGAGGAAGCAAACATTGAAAATGAGTTGAGTGAGAAAAAATAATATAATAATATAGTGTTCCCAAAGGAATTGTTCTTGGACCTATCCTATTTAAAATATACATGGACACCTTTTGAAAATCCCCGTCGAAGGAAAAATTCCAACATTTGCAGATGATACTGCTGTTTTCTTTCAAAGATAAAGATTAGACATTGCTGAAAGAGATTTTGCGGTCATCATGAACTTTTTTAGCAGCAAATTGCTTGCAATAGATTTTGAGAAAACTTACTTTGCTCCATTTTCTTGCCTTTCAGAATATAGTAACCTGAAAGTCAAACCTGAAAAGACGTCAATGTCAATTATACATGTAATCAAAATATTGAGGGATTTTAATTCAGCAACATCGTAAATGGAATAAACAGATTACCCATTCAATTGAAAAAATAAGAACATTACTACACAAAATCAAATATTTTCAATAGTGAAAATTATCGAGGAGAGATACAAGGGAACAAATAATTCGAAATAAATTTTGAAATATTAATCTCTACCAATTACCTACACAGTAGGGTGTGGTGAACGTCTGTCGAAAAACAACTACCTGGATATTGAATTATATCCGACAGAATTTATGCAAGATAATTCTTGTTCATCCAGCAGAAGTCCCATGCTGGAATTATTCAACTAAATCACCTGCAGACCGCGGTTTCAAGGTATTACCTCTCGTCAGTAGAGGAAGAAGGAATCTTGCATACATTTCTGTCGGATATATATACAATATCCAGCGCGGTATTAGTCGGGAAGGTAGTTGTTTTTCGACAGACGTTCACCACACCCTACTGTTTGGTAGTTGGAAGAGATTAATAATTCGAAATTCATTTCGAAATATTCGTTTCCTTACTTAAATATTTTCAACTTAACTGAAATTTCTAACCCAATTGAAGTGCCACGTAATTTGAAGTTCCTGAAATGCTAGGCCCTTAATCTTGCTTAGAAATAATTTCATTCCACGTACAGACGTGTCCTTTCTTAAAATTCAGAGGTTATGGCATTGATATATACAGGAATTTGATATACATATAGGTGTGCCTCAGGGTAGCGTTTCAGGACCTGTGCTTTTTATCTTATACTCAAATGACATAAACTTGTTTATAAGTGCTGATTTTGTGAATTCATTTGCAGATGATACACTATTGCCATGCTACGATGGAATCTTAGATAAAACTATAATAAATTGAAACTGAATAAAATGAAAACTGAAAGAATGATAAATTTATATTTACAATAAAATATAAATTTAAAACCTTGATTTAAATGAAATAAATCTACAAATCGATAATAAAAACATTGAAATTGTGTCATTTATTAAATATCTTGGATTCCAGTCAGATAATTTATTCCTTTTTGGCAATCATCTCGATTATATATGTAACAAAATATCTAAAAAACTATATTTCTTTGCATGATTTCTGGTAATTTATCCACTCAGTCTAAAATTACTGTGTACAATGCGATTATACAACCACATTTTGATTTCTGTGCTCCTATTATTTTCTTGTTTATTCTAAATCGAACATCCCAGTTACAAAAACTTCAAAATCGCGGATTGCGAATTGTTCTAAAAGTGAATAGATTCATTGAAATTGGAATTATGTTACAAACTTTGAGGTGGCTACCAGTTTCTGTACGGTTGTATTACTTAACTATGACATTAATATAATATATAAAATTCTGAATGAATCATCACCTTCATATTTTTCTAAATTTGTTGGTTTCAATACAGCAGTGCACAAATATGCCACAAGAAATCATACTAATTTGCATTTATGCAAAACAAATAGGAGAAGTGCCAAGAATTTTTTATTTTTCAAAGGGTTTGCAAGCAATAAATTACCAAATGAAATTAAATCTAGTCCATCATACTATACACGAAACATGAGTGTATCGTGGTCCATCATTAAGTATTTTAAAAAAACAGTTTTTAAATCGATCCATAATGCTAGATAGAATAATACTTGATAAGATAATATTAATAAATATAGTATTTGTATGTGGTTTTCTGCTTTTTATCATTGTATTGAAGCTGTACCTTTATTGCAATATATTTTCAATAGCATATGTTGCTATTTTTCAAAGTAAACATTTTTATATTAAATTCTGAACTATATATACATTTTAAGTTTTTTTTATAATTATTCTCAATTTCTATGTTAGTAATATGTTTTATATCATATTGTTGATTAGTATTACCTATTTCAATAAATATATTCTTCTTCTTCTCGTGGTATTCTTTATTTATTTACTGTATGATCCTATGCCTTTTTGTACAATATTCTAAAAAAGACACAAAATATTATCATTACTATCATTATTATCTTTCCAATGATGCAATTTAGAAACACGGAGAATGATATGTTTTTCTATTATACATTTACTTTAGTTGAATAAACTTCATGGGCTTCTTCTTATTGATTCAAACATTTCTCAAGACTCGGAGAAAATACACTTGATGAATGTTGTCGATTTCCATAGAATATCTGGGACTACTCACGGATGATTCCCATAGACTGCTGAAGTAACAATACAGATTCCCACTGAAATCTGTGGGAATTTAGTGAAACATATTCTCGAGATAACCATGTAAAAGCCCATTTTTCAGACGGGTCTTATATTTTTTGCATTATTTCTCATTAAAATCCACATAAATGAATAATATTAAGGACCTCAAATTAATCTTCACGTGCACTCTCAAAGATTATAGTACCGCAGAACTGGTTAAAAATATTCGATCATTAATCAGTGGATAAACATGCGGTTCAGGTATTTCAAAACCAGGAGCGAGCGAATAGCGTTACAAAAGACAACAACAAAAATAAACTCGATGTGCTTTACAGAAAATCATTCATGTGCTCCGGGCAAGTTGGTAACATTTCCTTTTCTATGTACGGTCATATAAGAAAAAAGAAACGAAAACTGAAGGCATAGAAGTAGTTGAAAGAGATCTCGGTTTTATTTCACTTCCGTGAAGATATATGTGTATCATTCACAGCTTTGAACGTTTGCGAAATCGGTTCTTGTGAGATTACCGAAGTTTTATCACTGACCTTTGATATATTCTAAGAATATTCT
>WOGO01003111.1:0-14775 GCA_015342085.1 Leptinotarsa defecta | reverse complement strand
CTCTGTGTTCTGATTAATTTGTATTTTGTAGGGTTTATTAAACACAACCTGTTTTATTCTAAACAAAAAATATCTCTTGGGTTTTTTGCCCAAAATAAACCAGTTCGCAGCAAAAAATCATTTTAGGAACATCTACAGAGATACATCGTCATAAATGCCAAAATACGAAACTAATCTATCTAGTAAGTCGCTATTAGCGATATTGACAATTAAATTGGTATGACGCTGTCAGTTTGTGAATTTTCGAAATTGAATTAATACTAATTGTGTGTTGTTGTTCTGTTTTCAATTTGTTACTTTAATATTTCTCTTGTTATTGAAATGACATACACAAATGGGTTAGAAGCTTCTGGAAGATATGTTGAAATGTATCCTCAATGGCAGCATCCTTAACATACAATATTTGCTCGACTTCATCAACGATTACGAGAACATGGTTCATTCGACAAAAGAACGCAGGATTGTGGTCGCCATCGAGAAGTACGAACACCAGTACTAGAAAGATTGCTTTCCAGCTAAATGTTGATCAAATGGCGGTATTCCGAATTTTAAAGGAACAACTCTCAAACCCTTACCATCTGCAACGAGTACAGGCACGGTAACAGTGAGACTTTCCGAACCGTCTTGAATTTTGCAATTGAATGCTGGAATTGATTAGAAAAAATTGTGACTTTCTGAAGACGGTAGAATTCACAGACGGATGTAGTTTTTCTTGGGACAAAATTATTAATTTTCATAATTACCACATATGGGCTGATGAAAACCCTCACGCTATTGTCGAAACTAACCATCCAGAACAGTTTTCTCTTAAGGTGTGGCTCGGAGTTTGGGGATGATTTAATTGGGCTTCATTTTATATCTCCTCGATTGAATGGTAAGGCACACGTTCAATTTTCAAGAGAAGTGCATCCAGTACTACTGGAGGAAGTTCCTTTGGGCGTCAGAAGGGATATGTTTTTCATGCATGATGGGGCTCCCGCTCATTTTAGTCAAGCAGCACGTCAGCATTCAACTGAAACATATGCAAATCAGTGGATAGATCGAGGAGGACCATAGAACTGGCCCGCTCGATCCCCGGATCTCAATCTTCTCGATTTCTCTCTTTGGGGCCATTTACAGCATTTGTTTTATCGTACTCCTATTCGCGATGTAGAGAATTTTAGAAACCGGATCATCGATGCGTGCAGGGTGATAAGAGAGACTCCAGGAATATTTGAGCGAATACGTGGCACAATGTGCCAACGTCTAGACGCATGCGTAATGTCTGAAGGTAGACATATTGAACATTTACTATGATTTCTACATGTTGTGTGTTTTGCTATTAATAAATTAGTTTTGTCTATTACCTTTTAATCGTTTAATGCAGGCACTAACTACAAAATAACAATAAATCCAGTTCGAATTTATGACGATATATCTCTGTATTTGTTCGTAAAATAATGTTTTGCTGCGAACTGGTTTATTTTGGGCAAAAAACCCAAGAGACATTTTTTGTGTAGAATGAAACAGGCTATCGGAAATCAATTCTTAAATGGTAAACAAATAATAAGACAACAGTTATATTGGAAACAAATTTTAGGGGTTGCGTTTTCCACCCCTTACAACCATGGAGTAAATCAAATAAATTACTGGCTAAGTGTCTTTTTGGTAGTACAAAACGTCAGGTTAATTTCAATATTGTAACTTTTTTAGTGGTTGTGAAAAAAATTGTTTTACAAATTTCATGTACCCCCTTTAAGGGACTGTTTCCCAACAAGGGATGCTCCAATAAAGTTTCTTTATATAAAAGATCCTATCTTTTTTTCCATGAGGAATCATCTCCTCAAATGTTTTACACTTATTCAGTCACACCCTGCATAAATATTAGTGTAAGAAACAACTTGTAGTATTCATATCACTGTTGATGAAGCTACTGTGTTAGCGAAACATGCTGTGATATATTTTTTAAATAAAGGTTGTAGAAATCAAATCGATTATGAATAGATATGAATCCCAATCCAATAACACTATTCCACTCATCTGTGAAATAAAAATATATATATATTTCTTTCAGTTACCAACAATCTATAGTGTGACTATAACAGAATAACTATCTATATAACTATCTATTCGTATTCACATGCCTATAAAATGACAAATATCTGATTATCGCAGTCTTTCTGAACACCCTATCTTACAAGTACCTATTCAAAAGGAAAAACAAATTATAATGAATAAAGTACCTTATCTCCTCTAAGAAAAATAGCTTACAAATTTAATTAAAGTTTGAAAGCCACCGGTAGACAGCAGTTTCAGCCTGTTGAACATCTTCAGTACAGTGCAGGCGGTGCTCCATAGAAGACAAATTGGGAATTATTAATAACAGTACTTAATGAAAATAACTACGTAAACGCAAGCGAGACATATGTGAAACTCCTTATTGATGAGACGCCTATATTCATATTGTCAACTCTATAAATTTTGACACTCCTTACTGTCCTGATATTTTTGTGTTCTCAAAAATTCCAGAATCATTTTTAATTCAAGGTGGAGAAATGCTGTACAGTAATAGGTCCTCGACAGTGTGTTCAAACTCCGAAACCCCGTTGTTTTCACTACAGATCCAAACAATGCGGAGAATTCTGCACCGCATCAATAGTTCACAAAGAACAACAACAAATTTGCGAAGTAAACTATCCAGGTGCTCCTCCAAACTGCAGGCAACAGGTAAGATCCATTGGTGTTCAATTCATATCAATGTGTCTTAGAGTTATCTTTGACATCAATATATGTGCTTATGAATCAATTGAAGTTGTTGAAATATTAGGTTGTTTCGAATGTTTGATCCGTTTCAATGTCATGTATTTTTAAAGCTCCATATCACAATGAATAACCATTCTACTATGTCGTTGTGTACACTAATCGATAGTGATTTTTTCACTTACTCTACTGATGCTGTTACTTTTTTTCCAAATTTTAATTTATTACCTGTTCTCGTTTACCGATTTTCGGTCAGTTTATCTCTACGAATTCAAATTGAACCAAAGCGCTGCCGAAACAGCCCGAAAACTTAACCAGGCATTTAACAAAGATGAGTCTCGAAGTGGTTGACCTATAGTATTCCAGAACGAGGATTTGAGGACACTGGTGGAGAGTGACTCATCACAAACGGTGCATGAGATGGCGGTAGAACAGGGCGACAGCTCTCATACAGTTGTTGAGTGTTTAAAAACGTATTGAGAAGGCCAAAAAGTTTTTCTTTGCTTTTGCGCAACCAAAACGATCCTTTTTTTCAGATCAAAAAAAGACTACTTGATTCATACCTATAATAATAACTGACAGCCAATTTGGATTCGTGAAAAATTCAAACGGGTAAAATGACATAATGGATTTTTAAAAACCACTGTGAAGGCCATGGACAGGCCAACCAAATGCTTGGCTGTTTTCCTGGACCTGGCCAAGGCCTTCGATACAGTTGATCACGAACTATTATTAAAAAAATTGAATAACTATGGTATTCGAGGCAATGCTTTGGCTTTGATGAAGAACTACCTATCAAATCGAATCCAACGAGTGAAAATTGGAAATAAAATAAGTGACGAACTGATTGTACAAATTGGTATACCACAGGGGACAGTTTTGGGGCCAATACTTTTTCTCATTTACATTAACAGTATAACAAAAATTAACAATTTCGAAGGTGATATAATATGCTATGCCGATGATACTGCTCTAATTTTTACGGGAACATCTTGGAATGAAATAAGGGAGACAGTAGAAACAAATTTACAAAAAATATACATGTGGTTGAATAATTCTAAACTATCACTGAATGTAAATAAGACAAAGTATCTAACCTTCTCCCCTACACTTCGTGATCAACCCAAAAACTACGAAATGAAAATGCATATACCGCTCTGTGATAATCAAGGTAGTTGTAACTGTCAGACCATAGAACATACTACATCTATAAAATACCTCGGAGTTATACTAGATCAGCACCTAAAATGGACAGAACATATCAACTTTGTTACAAAAAGGCTCAGAGTATTAATGCACACATTTCATGAACTACGTGACATACTATCAAAAAAAAATCTTATAATACTCTATAACTCTCTCGTCGAATCTATAATAAAATATTGTATTCCTGCTTGGGGTGCAACATTCAAAAATGCTATTAGCCCGTTACAAACTGCCCAAAACATTCTATTAAAAATCATCTTTGAAAAAAATAAACTATTTTCAACAAGAGAGTTATATCGAGAAACCAACATGTTAAATATTCATTCGCAATTGAATAAAAACACTTTTGTCTAAATACCACTGGTAAATTTTATTTAAACGACTGGTTTCGGGTTTGACCCCATTATCAAGCATAAAAGTGAAGTCTGAAGTTTGAAATATAGGTTATATCAGAATTTTCAGGTATGCTGCAAGGATAGGTATTCGAGAGACAGGTTGTTGGGCGAACCAGGATGCCAACTTTAAAATTCCTCGCTGAAAATTCTAGGGGTTATTAAACTTATGAATTCAAGAGAAGAGACCTACATAAATCGTGTTGCTCGTTTAGGGGTATATATTTCTGGTTTTTAATTGTTTTTTTAATTTCCATGGCCTCCAACAAATTAACTTCTTCTCTTTATTACATGTGTGTAGGATTTAGAGGTTATCTTCAATTATCTTGTGATTTGATTCTTGAAGATGTTCGCACATTGCAGATTTTTTGTCCAAATAGACGTGTTATCGCAGTCTTATGTCAAAATTTCTACCGGTTTGGCCTGTATATACTGCAGTGCATTTGCCACCACAAAAATTATTCATATATTTGAAGACATTTTATTTCAGAGTTGTATCAAGGAGATTGCAAAATTCGGTAGTTATATTTGGATTTGAATGACTCTTATCTGATATGTATTTCACGAGGGAAAGACATTCGTCTGTTGGGATGTTAGGAAACATGTTTTTGACGTCGAACGATACTAGTTTGATATTCAGATTTGATAGTTTGTCAGCTACGTCTACTGAATTTAGAACTGTATTTGAAGGACTGAATTTTGTGAGGTCTCTGAATCTTCAGTTTCAAAATTCAGACAACTTACTGGTTTGGACATCTAGGTATATATGATACCACGAGTCTGGCTGGATGCCCTTCTTTGTGGAATTTGATAAATCCATACGTTTTTAAAGGCTGGGAGTTCATGCATATTATCTCTTTCATATCCCATAGTATGGGAAACAGCATTGTTGATTCCTCCATGGCCTCATTAGCTTGCTGGGAATACATTTTGGTTATATCATTTTTTAAAATGGTGGCATCTAATGTATCCACCACTTCTTGCATTTTCGAAAAGCACTCTTTCTTTTTTAGACATACTATGCTGTTTCCTTCATCTGCTTTGGTGAAAATGAGTTTGTTGTGGGTTTTTTTTCTTAAGTCCTTAAGAGTGTCTTTGATATTCCTTGGATAGCTCGGTGATTGAGTATTCTTAATGATTTCTGCTACATTGTGTTTGTGTTTTTTGAATTTTTGATTGTATCCTTGATGTCGTTACGTTATCGGTGCAGAACTTGAAATTCATGTAGTTGAGTATGATCTTCTTTTTCACATACTCCTTATCAAACATCAGGTTTCGAGAAATATATTTAAGTTGTAGTCTATAATACATTGTCAACAGTGTTGCTCGACTGGCTGACTGACTGACTGGCTCGACTGGCTGTACAATGTACGAATATCTTCAAGAATCAAACCACAAGACAAATGGAGATAATCTCAAAATCCTACACATATGTAATAAAGGGAAAAAATGAATGTGTTGGAGGCCATGGAAATTAACAAATCAATTAAAAACCAGAAATATATGCCCCTAAACGGGCAACTCGATTTATGTAGGTCTACTCTCTTGAATTTATAAGTTCAACATCCCCTAGAATTGTCAGTGTGGAATTTTAAAGTTGGCATCCTGGTCTTCCCAACTACCTGTCTCTCAAATATCTGTCTTTGCAGCATACCTGAAAATTTTAATATACCCGATATTTCAAATTTCAGATTTCAGTTTTATACTTGATAATGGGGTCAACCACGAAACCAGTCGTATAAATAAATCTACCAGTGGTATTTAGACAAAAGTGTTTTTAATGATTTCATTTGAGTGATCATGAATTACCATAAAGTAAACAAGTCATCAGTCACACACACACATGAGAGAGTCGATCATTTCCAAATAACTAAGAAATTTCTGACAAATTTGATATTTGGCATAATCCAAATTCTTATCGTCGGCCTCTTTTCTTTGGTCTATTTTTCATCAACATGTTCTGATTGTGGAATCGTTACTCAAGACATTTTACCAATGGATCTAAAATGTGAAAAATCCCGATCCTGCATCGAATGTATCTTCTCACAGTATACTTTTTGGAAAACAATCAGAAATAAAATCGAAGAGCAAATGAAATTAATCGCAGTATCTCTACGTTTGCTGAATCATACACTCATCATACCATTTTTCACGGAGCTGAACCATTTCTGCCAAAAACACGATACTAATGAGCAGCGCTTCTTGATAAAGATCGGTGCAAATGATCCATGACACATGTTAATGACACTGCAGGCAGAGCTACATTAGTACTGCTGTCATTGCTAACGGCCCTCTCAATAACACCAACGATACTATCATCAAACAATGCCAATTGCGGTTGGCCGCACTCTACGTTCGAATATGCCGTATTACTTTATTTTCCCGTTCAACGCGCAAATGTGATTCTACATTCCAGTGCATTCACATAAGATATATCTATTGGGTGTCGGTTATTGTAACTTTAATTATTCTCAATCTCTTCGTGACATTTATGTGTTCAACTATGTGAACCCAAATGTTGAAATTGAAAAAAAATTTAAGTAAAATCAGAATCTCTGACGGGAAATTTATCAAACTGAGACTTTTTCCACTCTCCAACATAGGAAAATTATCTATTGAAGGCTTTAAGGGCCCTTGCTTGATTGATGACCTATTCATTTCGTAAAAAATCATACTGAATATAGGACCGGTTTTGGTTTCTTGAATCATTCTCACACCTGAGAATGGTTCAACAAACCGAAACCTTATAAAAACCTCAGTAGAAATCAAAAGTCATTTTCTGAATCATATATTCTTTTGAGGACCCCAATTTTTATTTGAATGACGTCGCATATATTAATTATAGTAAATTTATTTACCTCTGGCAAAAACATAATAATCTGCACTGACAACAGACAAGCCCTATTAGCCTTGAACAGACAACGTGTTACCTCAGGGTTAATACTAGAGTGCCACCAAGATGTAGTCAAAGCCTCAGTAGATAATAACATTATCCTCATTATCATGAGGTGTGTTGAAGGACACCACAGAAGTGAAGGTAATTGCATTGCCGACTCTTTAGCCAAGAAAGCGGCTGGACTAAGAATTTTAGGACCCTTTGGCACCTAGGGCCTGATGACTTCGACAATTGCGGAACTAACCAAACGTTACTGACTGACTGGCCACTCTCAACTGAGGAAACCCTCCATAATATGGGGCTAGTGAACATACCTTTATGGAGGATGTGTGAACAGGAAGATGAGACTGTCAGGCATGTCCTATGCGACTGCACGAAGTTATCGTCAATAAGAGAGTGTGTGTTAGGCAAGTCTTGGCCTACATCTGCCGGTATAAAGGAGATATCACCCAGTGACCTGTCCACCTTCTTGGAAAGGACAGGATGGACTTTGACCTAGGAGGACAACTTCTCGGGAGGATTTACAATGGATCACATGTGGCGTGAGTGCTGTGGGCTTACACTCCCCCTTCCTTCTCTGCAGATACAAGTACAGAATGATGAGGAGTCAGCATCTATTACGTATTCTTGTTCGAATTGAAAGAGGTATATTTTTAAGAGAGATAAAATTTTCAGGGAACGAAGATTCTGACTCTCCGTTTCTCCATCGACATACAAAAAATGTGGAAATCTTCCGAAGTGGGGAATATGTAGGTATATTACCAAAGTCCTATCCCAACTCAATCTTCCTCTTGAAGATGATCGCTTGGTGTTGAAACACGTATATTCATTACTACACCAAAGGTTCCAAACAGTGCATCATAAGTAAGGAATATGTAGATGATGGAGAGGCAGAAAGCCAAAACCGTTCTTTTCCAAAAGTGAATTATTTTTTGAATTTTCTAAAGACAAATGAATTGTGACATTTTCACTTAATGGTTCCCAGTTTATGTTTCAGCATGCGACAACTATCTCAGACTTATTCATTTCATGTGAATTCTGTCTTATCAGTGCTATACAAGGTAATTCTAATTCGACCCCCAACATTGGGATCTCCTAAACTACAAGAGATACGTCGAAACATAAATTGGGGAAAAGCGATTTTTCGTGTTTAACAACTTACTAGTTTGAAAATTCCGAGTATCTCCGAAAATATCTGGAAAAACCTAAAAGTAGGAATTTTCGTTTATATTTTTTATAGCATTATTTGGCAACGTAGTTTGAACCGAAAACACATTTTCACTAATCCGTGAAAATGTGTTTCAAAAAATGTGTGTCAGATTTACTATCCGACGTTTCGTCTTCTGGCAATCATCATTAACTTTTTTTGCTATCAGGGGTACCATATTGTTTTTTATAGAGAAATATGGTGTGTTCCATTCTGCTTTCATTGTTGTGTCATTGTTATGATTTGGTCTTCTGAAACCTCTGGTAATAAAAAAAAACAACTTCATCTGAGATGGTCATGACCCCATGGATTTTTTTTTAACAAACACTAGTTGTCAGAGATCATCAAACATAATGAGTTTGTACAAATACTTCACTCGAAAAGTCCTCATTCTCAAATGAAGAAAAACAAGATGTATTGAAACTTCATTATGAATTTGATAGGAATAGTACCAAAACAGCACAAATTAATTTTGAATTATTTCCGGTAAGACAACAGCCGGATAGAACACTTGGCTGAGTACGGTGCATTTCAAAAACCAAGAATGAAATTATGAGCTTGTTGAAAGGGCACAAAAAGTATTTGAACAAGTGTTTGAAATGATGGCCTTCCTCTTGTATACATAAGCGAGCTCGTCGTCTGAAATTGAGAACAGTCCTAACAATATCCCTTTTTCTGATAGACTCGAACTGCCTGATGATATTTTCTCTGAGTTAACCTACTTTGTCACATTCTTGCTCTCCATAGATTCTGTTTTTCAAAGTGCCCCACTGGTCCAAAATTTCCTAACCACCTATTAAGAAATCTTTGGTGTAAATATTCGCAAACTGCTCTTTTATTGTGTGGAGGAGCCCCGTCATGCTGAAACCAGCAGCTGTTATAATTAACGAATTCGTTTCTGAAGAACAGAAGATAGGTTTCCCTGTTCAAAGTATTGAGGAAGAAATGAGGTCCAAGTATTACGTCGTTATGAATTCCAGCCCACACATTCAAACGAAACCAAAACTGTGGTCTGACTTCTCCGAAGTTTCGTGTATTATTTCCACCCAAAATGTGCTCATTATTTCTATTAAAAACACCACAGTTCAAAAAAGTACTTTTGTCGGAACAAATAATGTTTTTCAAAAAGTTTGTAAGGTCTACCCTGTTCGAGAGATAGCTACAAAATTCCATCCTTCTCTCAGAGTCACCTTTATGTAATTTTTGTGAACTACTTATTTTATAATATTTCAAACTCCAGTTTTCAAATTACTTCCACACACTCGTCGGTGGCACATCCATTTCTGCCCAGATTAGATGCATTGATTTGGAAGGATACGCATTTATCTAAAAAAGTACCAAAAATCATTATATTTGTTCGAATATGGAAAGAACAATTATTTTACCTAGGCTAATGAGCTATTTCTAGTGTTTTGTTCCATTTTACTTCCATACTTCATTCTTGGTTTTTGAAACACACCCTACTCAGCCAAGTGTTTGTCCAAAATTCCGAATAATGTTCTATCCGGCTATCTCATTCGTTGCCTATATACTTATGAATACGAAACTCACTCACTTAACACTCACTCATTCATTTCTATTTCTCCGTACTGGTAAGTCCTAGGAAGCTGAAATTTGATATATAGCTGCTCCTTAGGTCTGAGTTGCGCACCCATGGGGGGCGCCCCATCTGTGGAGCATGGAGCCATCTGTCTGAAAAAGAACTGTACAAGGCCACACGATTCGTAGGGAAAGAGAACAATATGTTTGTGAAGGGCAAAATCATAGGTGTAACGGAGTTAGTTCAACATTGGATCGATACGAACCCATAGACTCTTTCAAGAAGACGTGGAGTTCTCTCTATGAAGAAGAACTACGCAAGGCCACACAATTCGTAGAGGAAGAGTTCGATATGTTTGTGATGAGCAAAATCATTGGTCGAACGAATTTAGGCCAACATCGCATCGATACTGGTGATGCCTATCCCATACGTCAACCACCGAGACGAGAAACCAATCGTAACTTAGCTAAGAGCGCACGAATATACGATGTTCGCTGACCCTCTAGATGAAGCGAGAATAATGCCACAGACTTTGATGAAATTCCGGTGAAATTTGATTACGATATATAAATGCTAGCCACGAGCATATCGAGACAGTCAAATGGAAGTTTCAGTGCGGTACTCTAAGGTAAGGCAATATACATCCAAATAATAGTTGAAATTTTAGTTGAAGTGTTTGTTGTTTTTGAAGTGAAATAAAGTTAAGTTGGATAATTGTTCAGTGTAGTCAATTATATTGGTCTACCCACGGGGGAAAACGTAACAATATGACTTTCAATGCCAACTAGTAGTCTACTAAACTTCGCATAAACCTGTTCTCTGCAACTGGCAGAAAACAAAATCTAGCTTCTTTCTCCTGAGAGATGAGTAGAAGAGGTAGGTCTAGAAAGTTTCCAATGGTGTGATGCTGATGGCACCAGTGATAACCAGGCAGGCCTGAAACAAACACTATACTATCCTTATGAGAAACAAATTCTAATTTTGAAAAACCGTAGATCATAATGGAAAATTAGGCAGTTTCTGGAATTTTTTTCACCTTACTCAATGGAGAAACTATCAAATCAGGAGGACTTTCTTTCAGTTTGTGTCTGAAAGTCACTTCTTTGCATGATCTACACATCCATGTATAGAGTTATTTATTTTAAAATTGATTACTTCCTTCCTTTCTTTCGAAGTTTCCCTCATCTTCTTTTTTGTATCAAGATGGAATGGTAGAAAGCCAAAAATTTTTTTCTCAAAAATATCATATCAAATTATGGTGGAAAATATAAAAAAAAGGTTCGAAGACAGAATTTTTCAGCATAATATGGATCCCATGTTACAGCAAAAAGCCTCGTTTCGTTTCAAATTCCCAACTTGAAAAAAACTTTCGTTATTCTGCTTCTCCATAAATATATAAACAGTGGAAACATTATCAATGATAATCATTACACAATTTCAAAAATATGTGGGTGTTTTGTTCACTCACTCGAATTGACTGCCGTGTTGGTCGGTGGTTCAAGCCCCAGTCTGAACGATTGATTTTTACTTGCTATCGTCCAACCCGTGTTAGGAATCACACGTTGGAAGGTTAGACCTTGTTGATCCCTAGCTCGCACAAGTTTCTAATTCTGAGGGTTGTCGCCCGTAGGGGTGCGTAGAGTGGTTAGCGGAAAAACATATTCTGATCAAACAGATTTTGATTTTTAGATGCGTTTCGCTAACATCGTAGCTTTCTCGAGGAAGCTACGCGTACACCCTAGTTGTGTTAGCCAAACGCGTCTAGATATAAAAAAGGTTTCTAAAAACTGTATAATTATTATAATGGCTAGTATTATTAATTTCCATATGGTTTTTTCCGGAAAAATATTAAAAATATCAACAAAAAAGATTCATAAAGACATGTAGAATATGCGAAATTTTTCAAGTACAAATTAAAAAAGAAAACTTTGTTAGTCGTAATTCGAAAGGTGTTAGTAGTATGATGTTGATTTCATCATTGGTCTTGTCCTTTCAATATACGTACTTGAATATTTTATCAGTTTCTGGTATTTTCAGATATAAAACGTGTTCAAGACCATTTCACTATGGAATGTTTACAGAAGAGTTTGCAAAACCACAACACTTATTTCACCACACAGTGTGTTCCATTCCCAGTTAAACATCCTCGAGTCCATTACATTCAATCAAAATTCCATGATATCATAAAGTCTGCTTTATTGCTCTTTTTCAACATGATTTGACTCGCCTGTTATCTGGAACTGGCATTTTTTATTGTCAACGAGCTATCAACCATTTATCAAACTATATACACAGCCACATATTCGTCAATATGGCGCTTACGCTGGTTGTTAATATTAAAATTAATGATAAGGGTTACTGGAAAGGGAAGTGGTCACTGCCAAAACTGAATTTTCCATGGCAGTATCAGGAAGAATGAAAAGTTTATTATTTTATCACGTTGAATTGTACACGATTACCAGTCGATGGCAGATGTTTCCATTTCCATCATAGAATCCTTCCGGATGGAAGGGCTGCGTTATTCCATAGGGTTCATCCATTTGGAGAATGAAAATAACATTGCCGAGTTGTATTGTCTACTCGGTTGACTTGAACATTTATGAGATATTTGAATGCGCGAATTCAAAGAAGAGATTCCCGAACAAATTCTTACTTCCGTTGCCTGACTAGAATGTACTATTTTCGATCTTTTGAATATTCAGAATTTATGAAGGGAATTCAACTTCTGCTAGATATCATTGTGATGATAACGATGAATGAATACGTTAATGATGCCAGTTGAATTGTTGCATTAGTTAGGAAATAAAAATTTGAAAAAAAAAGCTTTATGGATTTCTACTCATGGAATATGAAAAATAAGAAACTTTCAAAAAACTGAAGAAAGGAAATAACTGAAATAAAAACTCTCCATGAACTTATATAGATCAGATACAATAGTTTCTTTCTGGAAAAAAAGCCTTTCGAAATAAATACTTCCACAGGAGAATTGGATTCCTTCGCATATTCGATTTCAGTTCATTCTGTCACTTTTTGAATGGCAGTTTTCCTTATTTCTTGTTCAATGATGTAAAAGTAGAAAACCAAAAATATTCTTTCCTACAATCCAATTCCTCACATATAAACCGTTCTAGCTGAAAGTCTATGTCATTTGTCATTGTTGATCATGAGTATATGTATTCATACAGTGTTATTCTGAATAATTCCCCCCTCTTCTTGACTTCTGAATGAGAAAAGATACCAAAATTCGATAAAATGTTCATGAGAAAGAAACATTTTCAGTACAGAAAAGCCAATGGTATGTTATTACTCGCCGCAGAGGGGCACTATCAACTTTTTTCCACATTGAAAGGAAAGGCTGGTGACTCTTTCGAAAGGTTAATTCATGAAAAGAGGCAGAAAAAGTTATTTTATAGAAAGAGATGAAACTGTTTTGAGGTGGAGAAATAACTTGAAAACAAATCGAGAGTATCGTGTTGAAGGTAGAAAGATTCATTATATAGATGAGACTTGGTTGAATCAAGACCATACTGTCTCAAAGGTATGGCAAGATTGAAAAAATTGTTGATAAGCTTTTATTGAAGGCCTCTCAACAGGATTGAACACGCCAGCTGGCAAAGAAACGAGGCTCATAGTAACTCATATAGGCAGCGATTCGGGTTTTTTGGAAAACGGCTTGTTACTCTTCGAGACCAAGAACACTAGCGACTACCACGAAGGAATTGACGCGCAAAAGTTCGAAAGTTGATTTTTAAGATTTTACCAAACAATGCCTTTTACCACAGCAGACAATTGGAGCGGTCACCAACAACTGCCTGGCGAAAAGCTGATATTATTAACTGGCTGTCTAGAAAAAATTCACCATTTCACGATAATATGTCAAAAGTCCAATTACTCAATATTGCAAAAAACATATACCTCAGTTGAAGAAATATGTTGCCGACGAAATGGGCAATAGAGGAACATATTTGTACATCGCCTCCCACCTTACTATTGTGAGCTTCACCTGATCGTGCTAATATGGAGTCAAATGAAATACCAAGTGGTGAGGAAAAAGTTGACTCTCAGAATGGATGAGCTAAAAGGCTTACTAGCTATTGTGTAAAATATTGAAGAAAGAATGCGTAAACGCTGCCTACAGAACGTATAATAGCCTAAATAAATTCATTAAAAACAATAAAGATAAAACTTCTGTATCGGATAGATCAGAAGTATATAAGCTGACTTGTAGCTCTTGCCCAAAAGTGTATATTGGCCAAACAGAAAGAACATTTTCTCAAAGAATTAAAGACCATAAAAATAGTTTTGTCAATAGAAAGAACAATTCCACATTTGCACCTTTTAGCCGAAGGATATGAGTTCAATCATAATTACGATGTTTTACATTTAGAAGAGAAAAGTTCAAAACTCAATCTTCTGAAATATTTAGAAATCAATAGATTCAGGAATTCAGATAATTTACTGAATGATCAATTAGAATAGAATAAATTCTCGTTACTAAATATTTTTTCAAATGTGGAAACTGGGACATAGGCTCAGGTAATTCAATTTATCACAAACTTAGGTAGAAATAAGGTACTTGAAATGCAGCTACTTCAAATTGTAGAATGAGTTATACTAAGCATTTTGAAGCTAATCAAGATGTCAACTACTTATCTCATTTTATCTCATTTTATAGCAAACACCTTTAGACAGCTGATTGTTGATATTTTTCCTCTGAAAAAATGCCGTGAAAAAGTCAGGAAATCTCCAGTAAATTGGTTTGATGATTCTTTGAGGGAAAAAAGAGACAAACTCT